>JABASH010006188.1:0-10965 GCA_019776445.1 Tomocerus maximus
AATAATTACGTATTCTATTCAATTGTACCTCTACCTCTCCTTCTACGAATACAAAAACGAAACACCGGCTTTGTGGTACAAACCCTTGTGGTGCGAACTCGAAGTAAGTGTCACTCAATTTTGTTGTTCTGGGCTCACGCTCGAACTCTTGGTCCGTGTAACGAGACTTCCTTCCTTACCTACACCAACAAACACAAAGCATCACATTAGAACCATCATCATATATCGACACCCATATGAACATTTTATTGTTACTCATCCTTACATACGTCACTGTCCCAACAGTACGGCCGTCATCTTATGACATTGAAATCGAACTTAAGTGCATACATTGCGTAACACTTAATAGAATATTCTTGAAAACACTGTACCCATACAGTCCGGCTTCATCGTATTGTTTACTCCCTCAGGACGTCTCACGTCTCGAATTGGGAGCTCTCGTATTGGAACGAGCCTGTAATATTAAAGATTGCATATCGTTAAAACATATTGCACCTCGTCATATATTAAAGCCTAATAAAATAATTTGCCGAAAACACAAACTAACGCTTAGCTCGCATGTCCTCTCACTTTTGTATAGTAAAACGAAATAGTTATCCTTGTATCAGCAACTACTAACGCGCATAACCCTACCCCTACCCTGTTAGGCCCGAATGCCTCATGAGTAGGCAATCTGATAGGTTACAAAAGAAAGAGCCAGAGTGTCCACCGTTAACAAAACATCACGGAATAGGCCTTAGCCGTGGCAAGAACAAGCAACAGCAAACTAGTAGAAGTGCACAAGACGTAGTAACTAACGTTAGTAAATCAATTGCAAGCTCCTCAAAAAGTGGCACACAGTCGTGCCCACTCAGGCAGGACAAGTCTACACCTATAGAGGTAACGACACCTACAGTAGATCCTTCAGTAGCAAGGAACGTAAAGAAGACAGTAACCAAAGCCTGCACAGAACCTATACCAGTAGTGAACTCGAGTTCCCCAGTAGACAGACAGGCACAAATAGTCACTCACACAGACTACAGCGACCTATTAAGTTACATAGATCAAGTCAAAACAACAGGCGAGTCTTTAGAAAAGGTAGTCAAATCACTAAGTCCATCTAGCTCAGACGATAGTAACGACATAACATTAACTCAGGCCGACTTAGAACAATTCGTAGGCGATCCACACCGCCCTCTCTTTAGCCAAGCACAGAAAACACCATCTCCAACATACGGACTTAAAACCCCTGACTATCACTCACCGATAGTATTCCTTTTCTCAACACCACCACCCAGCACCCCCGATCTTCATTCTCCATTTAGACGGATATTCCAGACCCCAGGCGATCGAGTCATGCCTGGACTGTGTACACGGTGTACGGCCGCCTGTGCAGACTGCGATAGTCTGATCACCTGCGCATGTGCCACTTGTCCGGCAGCATGTACGGGAGCTGCTACTTGTACTTGTGGAAGACCCACGTGCCCGGCCACGTGTACTGGCTTACCAACTTGTACTTGTACCCTTGCAACTTGCCCAAGACACACAGCAAGGACTACATTTACCCTGATGCCGTCTACTCTAAACATGTTGGACCCAAGTACATACACCAAATTCGATCCCGACAAGCACGTTGCGACCGAATACATGGATTCTTGGGAACGCATAGCCAACACCCAACACTGGAAGGACCCCATCAAAGCAAGCATGTTCCCACAATTTTTAGATACTACAGCCAACCATTGGTATCAGAGTGAGAGGCAATCCGTAGGAATGGATACCTGGCCCATCCTGAAGGCAACCTTCATTAAAGAATTCACACGTGAAACCTTCAAAGCCAGGATGAAGGGCCTCCTCAAAAGAAGATGCCAGATGGAGGGCGAGCCAGTGGACCGGTACCTCTACGACTGCTTCCATTACTTGAGCTTAATCGATCCCAACATGCCAATGGAACAGATAAAGATGAAAGTCCTCCCGAACCTTTTACCAGAGTACTTCAAAAGGGCACAGTTTCGTAACTACACTACGAAACAAGAATTAGTCAATCATTTACGTACCGTGGAAGATGCTGAGCTTACGTGGGCAGACTCGCGGTACTATAAAGAAAAACAGGACATAGGCACGAAATTGGCTGGTGTCAACAAACGATTGGAAGACATTCACCGCCAAGTTACTGTTAACGTGGCAGCAGTAACAAAACAACAAAACACCCGAGGTCCTCCAGGTAATAAGTTAACTCCCAACAGGACAATTGTTTGCTATAATTGTAGGAAAAATGGCCACTACGCCAGGGACTGTACAGCACCAGGGCACTGTACCTACCATAATCTGGATGGACATAACGATAGGGACTGTAAGGCCCAACAAAAAGCAAAGAAGGGACAACAAAAACCGAAACCATTTTCCGAAAAAAAGCCGGAAAACTCCCAACCGAGGGAATGAGCTGTCCCGACGATACCAAAACCTCAAACGATACAGACGGTAACAATTCCATCCATCCCACACTTACCCCTGAGATGACCACCAATACTGAAAACCTAATGGAATCCACTAACATTGTTGAAGACACAAATGAAGAAGAGGGATTCGTAAGTTTCATGTGTGCCTTGCTTAAAAGTAAAAAGTTTGGTGTGCCAATTGTAGATGGCGTCCAAATCAACAACAATAAATTACGATGTCTTTTGGATTCCGGAGCAGGTATATCGATGATCACACGTAATAATGTTAAAACCAAGATCATACCCATTATAGGTATACAAATTAAAACGGTTTCAGGAGACATTATTGCCCCTTTGGGTATTACAAACCAGACCTTCTATTTGGACGGAGTTTCTTACGATCATCAATTTTTTGTTATGGAAACCGGACTTCCATTTGAAATGATTCTAGGAACAGATTTTTGCGACACTAAAGGTGTATTAATTGATTTTAAGAGACGACTTCTGAAAATAGACAATCACGAAGTTCCATTTACGGTAGATATTAGCATCAAACCGCCAGGATATCATGTGCAAACAGATTACAACATTTTAGAAATGGGTCATCCAAATGATTGCGACTATCTTAATTCCATCAAATTTAGAACCGACTCAGTTGTAGAAATGCCGCCAAAATCGGCAAAAGTCATTTCTTGTATTTACCCAAATTCCAAAATACATAGCTTAATAACGGCAATCATCATAGAAGCCCCAAACTTATATGAAAGGTATGGTTTAAACGTAAAGACCGCAGTCGTGGAATTACAACCTAAAGGATTTGAGGATGTGCCCACCTGTTGGCTAGACATCCTCCTTGAAAACCCAGAAAATGAACATAAACGAGTACCAAGAGGAATTACCATAGCTACAGTTGACCAAACTATAGCCCCGCCTATCCAGAAACGATGTGACGACATCTCTGTCAACGGTGCATTGCCAGTCTCACCAATAGAAGACACCAACCCTTCACCCTTAGAAGCAGAGAAGCCAAAAATTATTATAAGAGAATTAACCGATGAAGAATTGGCAACTATCGACATCAACCCGGAATTGGACGATGAACAAAAAGATAAATTACGAAATTTATTACGAAAATTTGGCGACCGTTTTTCAACAAATTTACGTGATATTGGATTTTGCACAACCGTCCCCCCTTTTAAGATCGACACAGGGGACGCACTACCCATTAGAAGGAAGCCCTATCGACATTCCCCAGCTGAAAAAGTTGAAATCAATCGGCAAATCGAAGAACTCTTGGAATCCGATGTTATTGACCGTTCAGACTCTCCATGGGCTACTCCAGTCCTACTGGTTCCAAAAAAGAATGGCAAACTTCGATTATGCCTAGATTACAGAGCTGTCAATAGTGTTACAAGAAAAGACTCCTACCCATTGGTACTCATACAGGATTTCTTGGAAGCACTGGAAGGGTCAATCTACTATGGACTCCTGGATTTGGCTTCCGCATACCATCAATTCGGTATACGTCCGGAAGACCAAGAGAAAACTGCGTTTGTAGTTCCCGACGGTCTTTACCAATTTAAACGATTACCCTTTGGCTTAGCTAATGCACCAGCACATATGAGTAGGTCCATACAAACTGTCATGAATAGTCTTCAATGGAATGTCTGTTGCGTATATTTAGATGACATCTTAATTCCAGGTACAGATTTTGACGATCATTTACGTCGAATTAATCTTGTTCTACACAGACTTAGGGAACATAACTTGACCTTACAGGTTACAAAATGCTCATTTGGTTATACAACTTGCAAGGTTCTTGGTCATGTTGTATCTAAAGATGGAATAGCAACTGACCCCGATAAAATAAGAGCAGTAAAGAATTACCCAACTCCTATAGATTTGACCACTTTGCGTCAAGCACTTGGACTTTTTAACTATTATAGAAATTTTGTACCAAATTTCAGTACAATAGCCCATCCTCTATATGCTCTTTTGAAAAATCATGAAGATTTTATTTGGCCTTCAGAAGCTGACAAAGCATTTAAACACCTAAAAACTCTTTTAACTAACGCACCCGTACTAGGTCACTTTAACCCGAAATTGCCATTGGTACTTCATACAGACGCATCTCGTAAAGGTTTAGGCGCTGCATTACTACAAATCACCAATGACTTAGAACAGCCTATTGCATTTGCATCACGCAGTTTAACTTCAGCAGAGAAAAATTATAGCGTATCAGAACTAGAATGTTCTGCAGTAATCTTTGCTTGTAGGAAATTTAGGTCATACTTAATCAGTAAACCTTTCGTTATTAAAACGGATCATCACGCTTTATGCAGTCTTAAATATATAAAAGACCCTACGGCCAGACTAGCCCGGTTTGCCATAAAATTATTACCTTATTCATATTCAGTTTGCTATAAATCAGGTAGAACTCATACTCATGTGGATAGCTTATCTCGCAATCCTGTTGATCAAGCTACGGAAGCTGATGAACAAGATTTTGACATGCCACCATTAGCCATGATGGTATCAATCATTAACGAAATGGGAGCTATTCAAGCTATGGATCCCGAAATTAAGGAAATTGTGAAACTCCTTAGAAAACGAAACTTAGACAAGAAACAGCGTAAGAAAGTTCGTAATTATAGCATCCATGAAGAAATACTCTATTATCAAAAACCAATAGATGATAAACCTTTATTATATGCTCCTACGGCAATTAGAGATATGTTAATGGAACAATCACATGACGTCCCACTCGCAGGACATTTAGGCTTCTTAAAAACATATCAAAGAATTAGAAGTAAATATTTTTGGCCTAAGATGCATAAATCCATTCTAGAATATGTAGTAACTTGTCAAGCCTGCCAAGCTAGAAAAGACCCTACCACGTTAACACCGGGTCTCCTGCAGAGCTTTGCCGCTGGTTCCCTTTGGGAAACCATAGGAATCGATCTATTGGGACCGTTTGTTAAAAGCGAACCCTACGGCAATAAATATTTAATCGTAGCTACGGACTATTTAACAAAATATGCCTTCGTAAAGGCTATACCAACAAAAGAATCCGACGAAGTAGCTCGATTCATGGTAGAAAACCTCATTTGTACAATAGGCGCACCCAGACGAATTATTACAGATTTTGGTAAAGAGTTTACTGCTTGTATGATTCGCAATCTACTTCTACAAATGGGGATAGACCAAGCTACGGCAACTCCATATCATCCTCAAACCATGAGTCATGTAGAACGCATTAACAAAGTGTTAGGAACTATGCTCAGCACGACCATAAACCCTAAAAAGAAGCATACAGACTGGGATCATAAAGTTAAGCATCTTATATGGGCCTATAATACTTCTTATAGTACTAGTCTTAAAAATGTTCCATACACTTTGGTATACGGAATCGAACCTAGACAACCTATAGATGTTACTTTTCTACCACCAATAGAGCCTAAGGATAGAGACATAGAAGTCTATGAACTGCACCAGTCCAGATTAGATGCAGTAGAAAACATGCGTCAAATTCAAAAGTACAATAAATCAGTGTACGACAAATCTCACCGTGAGGTTACTCATAACGTCAATGATGACGTCAGGTTATTTGTTCCCCGTAAAACAGTAGGTCTTACTACCAAATTATTGTCTCGCAATGAGGGACCACACAAAGTCCTTCGTCAAACAGGCCCAGTTAATTATGAAATAGCAACCACTTCCCCCAGAGGTAAAGCACGTACACAGGAAGTTCACGTTGCTAGACTTAAGAAAAGCCCACAACGTAAACAGGTAACTTGGGCTGACGAAGAACTTGAGGAAAGTGATGACTCGGACGTTGAACCAACCAACAACGATGATTCACTTAGGTTACCTTTAATAGAAACCCAACGCGCCAACCCCCCTCAAAGACCAGGTGCCATGACGAGATCTATGTCTCGTAGTCACCAATCATAAATTTTCTGTATCTTTTTTTATTTTCAGTTCGATGGATAGTTCTCAAATTACTATTACCTCACACCTTATCGCAGGAAATTCCATCGAACTTAACGGAGGGATAAAGCAGGAAAATTTAAATTTTTTAATAGATAATTCACAACCAACAGATAACGATCTACACCCAGTAGAATATATGTCAACCTCTCCTCAAGAAGTTATTGGATACGACGATCCAATTTTTCAAATCCCAGAACATCAAGATTATAAACTCAAAGATATAGAAGCAAAATTAGTAGAGGCAAATAATATCATCACACAACAAAGGCAAAAAATAACCGCCATCACAAGATCAAATAGTAACCTCCGAAAAATTGCCGAAACCAAAGAAACGGAAATCATAGAATTAAGAAGCAGACTCGGCAATATTGAAGATTTACTAACCCAGAAAACATCAGAATTAGAGAGTACAACGGTCGATTTAGACAACTGTCGCATACAGTATAGAAATACCGTAGCCAATTTCTCTAATACAGTATCACTCCTAAGACAACAACGTGTCCGTACAGATACAAGATTAGCCGACACCAAAACTCTCTATGAATTACGACTAACACAATTGAGAGAGAAACATTCAGTCAAAATCGCACAAATCAAGACCAGGATAAGCCATGTCCAAGCGCAACTTATGCGCATAAACGTACAACATAGAGATCGATTGCACGAACAGCGAGTAAACAGAAGGCCCACCGCCAGTCGAAATAGGACATCTACTAGGAACGCATTCACTCAAACATTTGGAAGTAGACGACTCACCAATAACAATACATTTTTAATTTAAAAATGCCACAACAAAAACATATCCGAGATATTATTAGGAAGAGTATTTTCGGCTGTTATTATAGGTCAAAAACGGCAGCCTATAAAGTAACAACAAATCCCACATCCACACTCAATTCAGAAACACAAAGTAGGAAATACAAATACATACCGCCTAGCAAGCCTAAGAATTTTGACGAAACCCTTCTAGATCTTGAAGGACAAACTAAAAGAGCTTCATCATTCAGAGACACTGTATACAAGGTCAAGAAAAGTCAAAAGGAACAGATTCCTGAAAACATAGTGAAGACCATACATCCAGAAACTATTTCAATTCCTCCACACAAGATCGAATTAGAGAAGAACTATGGCAAGAACTCCATACTCGATACCGAGTTCCACAACCTCCCGAAAAATCCCTTCATCACCCCCTTGATACAAAATGGTAGAAACCATCTTCTCATTAAGTTACCTCCATCTTGGACCATCTCCGTCTACCGCTATTCACCACCAGACCAGATGATCACACCCGATTCAGAGTTATTTACCAATACTAATTGCAAGTATTGTTTAGAAGGTTCATGTTTTGGACACACCTTCTCTTCAGTAAACGAAACAAAGCCATTGATCCCAATAACAGAAAAACTTCAACTTACACGAATAGACGAAAAGAATAATCTCGAAACATTAGAAAAATTATTAGATACTGATCCACTTTATCGAAAACAAAAGAAAAAAATGTCGAGGAAACCCGATGACAATCAGATTAAGGAAGCAAAATAAAAGGAAGAATGAAAGGCTTCAAAAGATTTCAACTTCAATATCAACACCGGAAAAATCTGTCACACCTGTACATCCAAAAATCAAACGAACCACTACCGTTAAAACTGAATCCAAGGAACAACTTATAAAGAAGACCCCAAAGGTCATCCCAGAATATCCACAAACATTTGCAGCAGCCCTTAAATTAGTTTCACGGAAACAGAAGAAAACCATAAGAAATCAATCACTGGAAATTCAGAATTGTATACAATGTCGAAGACACATTATCAATTTAGTGGTTCACCAATTACGAGAACTGAAAACAATAGGCTACAATAGAAACCGTACGACACACATCAGAATTTGTAAAAAGCATTGGGAAGAAAGGGAAAGTAGACGGAAGGCCGTTAAGAACATTAACTCAAAATCACTTCCATCACAATCAACACCGACACCCATTACACCAACGTGTCTCGATCGCTTGGCCGTCTCTAGTAAAAACCCCAAACCCCAGTATACCGTCCTAAGCATACCAACAGTAGCCATGGTCAGACAGATTAACACCCGCGCGCATAGAATCCCAAACGACAAAAAGGATATTTAATAACGCCACTATTTCTTACAGATACCCTCAAGATGATTCCTCTCATTTTCTTATTTCTCCTCTACACCGTCAACGGCAACCCCCCAGTCCGGGTCACTACCGGCGCATTCGTAAAACCGATTCAAGACATGATCATGTATAATAGCCATATACCTATCATCTACGACATCACATATGAAAACTCCATCATGCAGCATACCTCAGACCTACTAAAAGGGAACTGTTCCATCTCTGGGGATTTGGATTGCGTTATGCTGGATGCCGCTATTTCCCATTTAGATGCCGTTAGCGACCACATTATGATCACCGACTCTGCACAATTTCTCCCAATTCGCCACCAATCAGCAACTTCATTAGAAGAAGATAATTACTTGAAGAAACGGAAACGCCGTGGAGTTTTAGAAGCCCTAAATCATCCCTTAACCTTCATAGGAAGTAATGTTGCCTACGCTTTTGATTTGGCCACTAAGGCTGATATAAACAACCTGATGACCAACGAAAAGGATATAGAAGACTATATGAATTCATTACGAAATCAAGTCATTGACGACCATAAGAATCTTATCCTTGTAAAGAAATCTGTTGAAAATCTGACTGTGTCACTCGCACACACCCTAAATAAGTTTAAGAAAATATTGGAACGATATCAACGAGCCAATACTATTTTTGCAGAGAATTTGGACATTCAATTCGCTAAGATTAATAAACATGAAACTAAATTTGCCCTACTTTCGGTTCAAACCACGCAACACTTATACTGGCTAGCACAATCGTATAGATTTAATCACATTTTGGAAAACTGTAGAGCCCAAATGATATCGATGGACGCAGTGGACTCTCCAGTCCTGCAACAAGATTTGAAACTGTTAGACGCTGCAATCTCAAAAGATGGCTACCGTTTAGCAATTCCCTACCAAAACGTGACTAAGTACTACCGTATGCCCTTAGCAAGTTGTAAATTCACGAAAAACCGCTTAGTCATGACCATCAAAGTTCCGATTACTAAAGAAACCGAAGAAATGCGGCTCAGCCAATTTATAACCATTCCCTTCGCATGGAAACAGCAAATCTGTCATTTGAATTTAGATCCTCTCTTTGCCGCCACCACTTCCACTAGCATTATCCCTATTGCCGGATTAAATCTTCAAAATTGTCGCCCCGAAACCGGATTATGTCTGGTACCAAAATCTCCATCGGATTTTATACACGGCACCAACTGTCCCGCAAAATTATACCTTGGAGCGACTACTCAGGAACTCAACGAAAATTGTATTTTCTCCTGTGCCCCTGGCAATAGCACCCTGATTACACAAATCAACACTCATTCCTTTGTCATCGTGTATCCACCCAAGAACACCGTATTAGATTGTGGAATAAAAACCTATGCAGTTCGGACACAAGAAACTGTTGGATCTATTCAACTTGACATTCCTTGCGGTTGTCACCTGATGGTAGAAGGACGAGAGAAAATTTCACCACCCTATCCATGCTCAACTTCACTTACAAAAACTCCAATCATCCACCACTTGATCCCCAGTCAGTGGTCAAAAGCAAATTCGGTACTACTGAGTGTAGCTACGCAACACGAAGCAACTAACTTTAAGGATTTGGCAGAAGTTATCGACTCCAACTGGACTATTTCGTTACCAGTTGTCAACATTAGCATCCCTGAAGACATTCTTTTGAGGAAGTTGAGGACACCAAAGCTTATCCACGTCGTCGCATCCTCATACCTACCCTCATTTTCCTTCCTTTACCAAATGGTCTTAACTGGATGCATTATTTATTTGTTTCTAGTTCAGCAACGCAGAACAGCCCCGGTCGCATTGGCATTGCAGAACCTTCCATTCGCCAGGGCTGATGACGAACTTCCGGACTTAGCTGCTTTGGAAATTACGGTTATCATCGTACTCGTGATCAACAGTCTCTTAGTTGTCATCTTCCTGTATTGCTGCCTTTCTCATCTCTATCGTCTACGACAACGCCGACGTACTGCCGTAACCAAACCATCATCACCGAGACCACAACCTTACACACTACCCAGCTACAACGAACTCTTAGAGATACTACGCGACACCGATGAAACTAGGTATAATGAAATTACCTCCAAAGTGGGCTCCTCATATAAGAAACTCAGCGACGACCTCGCACCCGATTCACCAAGACGTTCCACGAAGCGTCCGCATGATGCTATAGAAGAAGAGTCCGACGATGACGCTAAATTATGACGCCCAAACCTCAACTGTATCAATCCAGTCATCAAACACCCCGACGGATCCACTTCTGTCGACCTTTTCGCTGGATATCATGCCATGAAATTTTTAGATCCATCTCCGACTCCAACATCTAACAACAACAAAATTTCAGTGGATTACAGTGAGTTAAAGTGTATGAGTGCGAAAGAATATTCCTTACCTAAATTCAGAGAAA
>JABASH010006189.1:0-10960 GCA_019776445.1 Tomocerus maximus
TTTTTCTTATTTAAGGACCCAATTTGGCATTTGTATCGTACCCCGATGCAATCACAAAATTTGAATACATTCCTCAGGTAACTTATTTTACTCTTGGACTAGATTTGATGATACTTGATGCAATTAATAAGTGCTTATTTTAATAATTTACAGTTTTTTGCCGTGATGTTCTTTCTAATGCTATTCACACTGGGGATAGGAAGTGCGACAAGTTTAGCCAAAGCTGTAATTACAGTTATCTCCGATAAGTACACAAAAATTAAGGAAGGCAAAATAGCACTTGTAGTCTCTATAATTGGATTTCTTTCTGGCTTGGTGTACTTAACGCCCGGAGGATTCTGGATTTTCAACCTTGTCGATCATTTCGGAGGGGACTTTGTAGTAAGTTCTTTCAACAGTCAAAATGGCAATTTAATACTTAACTTATATTTATGCAAACAGATAAATCTTAATCTTACCTTGTATATTCTTGATGTTCATGAAGATTTATGCGATGGCCCTTCTGGAAGTAATTGGTATCTCTTGGGGATACGGAGTTAACAATGTGTGCAGAGATATAGAATTTATGCTGAACAGAAAAGTTAGCTTTTACTGGAAATTCTGTTGGGGCTACATCATACCGATTGGACTCTCTGTAATCTTGGTATACAGAGTTTTTAATGAAGAAGCTTTACAGTTTGACGGGAAAGATTATCCATTCATTGCCATTGGTAAATAAAAACAGAATGTAACAATTTGTTCTAATGTTTATATGAACAGATACGTAACGGCAATTATAGAATTTTAAGCAGTATTATAATTTTAAAATGATTTATTTGTATAGTATGTGGCTGGACAATAGCCGGATTTGCTATTGCCTTCATACCCCTGATAGCTATTCACTCCATTTGGAAAACAGAGGGCAAAAATCTTTGTGAAGTAAGTAAACAAGTGCTAATGTCGTACCAAAAGTAAAAATTATGCATACGTATAAATGTATACTAATCATGTCGGATCTGTAAACTAGAAAATAGTGCGGTCTTTTAAACCGAGAGACGATTGGGGACCTCTGCTCTCCAAAAATAGGGACGAATGGAAGGAACACATCAAAAATCCAAAACCAACTAACAAAATGGACATGGGTGTTCTCCGTATAACAAAATTTAAAAACCACAACGGTGAAGTATATACGTGATGTTAGCAATTGAGTTACAATTGGCAAAATGTACTGTTTAAAAATTTATCTAAGTTACGTTATTCCTATTATTACGGCTCATCATTTAAATGGGCCTGAGAATTTTTAGCATTGATAGTCATGTAAAAGGTTTTGCTTTTACAGTTTGTGTATGTGAAGATTAGATGGGTTCAGCAGATTTTGTACATTTTATAATGACACCTCGTATTTGCATGCAGATTCAGTTTACATAATTTTTACATTTGTTCTTCCGTTATTGTGACAAATACTTCCCATGATTCCTATCTGAACATATACTCACTAGGTTTATTTTTTATATAAGATAGGTTATATAATGCTTAAAAATAACTAATAAGTGTGCGAAGCTTTTAAACGTTATAAGAAAAGGAAAATGAATCTGATAAGTGATATATACATTCATTGAACCCAGCAGAACAGAAATAATGGTTAATTTTAGTTTTTACTTGTTTTCTCCGGTTCGCTAATTGTTATTGTCTTGTTTGCGCTTTGGGATGTGTTCTATTCCTGTTTATCTTTGGAATTCATGAATATTATACCCATATGATTAATATAGGTATGTACCATCAGAAAATAAATGCAATGCAAAGTTATATCTGTTTGTCATGTACAATTGCACGCGCTACCACGACAAGAAAAACATCATAAATATCTGTATGGCCTTTACGAGCAGGAGGCAAATCCTACTTAAATTACTTATTTAATATCTCGATTTATGGATTGTGCCACACGCAAGGAGATTGCATGGCACATCCTAATAACTTACGAATTCATTTATATAGCAATGACGATTACTATTCCAATTTAATCTCTACTAACACACTAAAGTTACTTTGAAGATGAGCTGCTTAAATATTCGCTGTCGTCAGACGGACTTTTTGTGCAGGTAATGCATAATGATCATCGCCTTAGTTTCCTTACCTTATGATTATGACTTTTAGTGTTGCATATTTCTCTAAAGGGATCACCCAAAATGCCAGCAGTGCAATGCAATATTAAGTGATCTAATATATAATTGATTATTAAAGTTCTTCCTAAATACTTCCAAAATCTTATCTAATTAGAAATGAATATTTCAAAAATATTTTTTAATTCTTTAATATTCAAATGGAATATCTTTATTTCTGGAATAATTCTATTTCTTGAATTACTGAAACATGGACGATCCGATGGAATTTCTCCTTCATTGCAGCACTGGAGTCTTGTTCCAGGCCAATTTGACTCTCGAATCACTCAAAGGTTATTTTATCTCCTGAATTAACTTACTAATTGAGATAAGCTGAATATAAATGAACTGCATTTCACACAAATTTATAAATGTCAATTTTTTTCAGTGAGTACGCTCAAGTGATGGGATTTGGCTCCAATGTGCATGAGAATTTGTACTGGGAAAATGGACTTTCAGACCTTTCTACGATTCTATTGATAGTAATAGTTGTAATTATTCTCACCTTCAGCATACCAACTGTAATATATTTTTTCTTTCTTATCGTGTGTGAATTAGCAAACCATCAAAGCAGACGATCATATCAAGAATTTGCCTTAGATGAAACCATCATTTGTGCATGAGAACATGCACAAAACGCATAGTACAATGTGATCCTGACCACATTATTGTAATGACGGTCAATTAAAGAACCTTTTTCGGTACCGTTTGCAGTTTATCTGTTAGATCAATTGTAATATAAACAATATTGCAAATCAAGTTACAGTTGCTCCACATTTTTTAATAGAACATTGACATGAATAAATTATTATGTTTTCTTCGCCAACTACCATTTAAGCCAGGTCTACTGCTTTTGCGACTATGGCCCATATAGATTTAATCGTGGAGATTTTGAAATGGTCTAGGCGATGAGATTGATTCTTTCTCTCTACCGATAGATGCATACAATTATTTGCAAACCTTCTTAGGGACCGTACTAGTATGGGTTATTGAATTCAAAATATTACGAAATCTAATGTCAAATATTTTCTCAAGAAAATTAATATTGACCTTTATTACAAATGACTTCTAATAAATAACTAATAAAATTCTTAGTAATGTGTCTACAATCATTTTTATCAGAAGTGTTGTCAATTTATAATACAAACTGTCACAAATACTTCTACATATCCGAGAGTAATGAGCAATTTAATGCGCTAATTAGGGCTTGTGTGCAATATATCTTATTGTAATTAAGAAAGTGATTTGTTTTGCTGATTGAAGCTCACATTCTCATCCGTTAACTGACCTGTGTACTACAAATATTGTACTACTGTCTTTTGCTAATAAAGTACTAATTTTTATTGCTAAATACCTTGCACTTCACACTCAGAAACGAAGTAGTCACTATATAATAGATAATTTTCTCCATTGGTGAGGCCAAATTCAATATTGTTAAGTTGAAATTCTGCCAAGTCATAACGCATAAATTATGCCTGGTTGATCTTTGGAAGTGTTAAGTTTTTAGTTGCCTTAAGAAAGTGTATAAATAGCTTATAAGTATGCACAATTATGATCTATTATTTATTCAAATTTAAATACGTACATACACCTGTCAACAGTATTCCACGTAAACGTTCCAACACTTCCAAGAGCAAGACTAAAATACAACTACAATTGCAATACTATTATGTCCTATAAATACACATGTACGAATTCTACTCTTCCAAACTATACTTGATCAGTGGATGTAGGTATATAGATGTATAGGTACTACAAGTATAGTACAGATAATAAATAAAACAATAAATAATTCATTTCTAGTCATCACTTAAATAACAATTTCAAGGATGAACTCCTTCACCCTCGCTCTCAGTCTGCCTGAACATTACCTACTTCAATTTGCTTAGTTGTACAACTAAAAATTAGAGTTAGTCTTTCAGTCCATCTCAAAAACGAACTTGT
This sequence comes from Tomocerus maximus, assembly GCA_019776445.1. Taxonomy (NCBI): domain Eukaryota; kingdom Metazoa; phylum Arthropoda; class Collembola; order Entomobryomorpha; family Tomoceridae; genus Tomocerus; species Tomocerus maximus. The sequence goes on from JABASH010006189.1 coordinate 4,083, forward strand.
GAATTACCAGCTACTACTTTTGAAACTACCATTATCTTTCATAGTTTAGGTGTAATTGTTCCAAGATTTCAGTTTCAGTTTAGCTTATCTCAAGATCAGCGGTAAAAATTACAAAAATGGATAGTGAAAATGCGTACTTAGCAATGGGACAGGAGGATCAAGAAAACTACAGTTTATTGGAAACAAATAACTCAAAATATGCAATTGCGCTGCTGTTAGTCTTTTGTGCCATCATGCTTGCAGTGGCTGCAAAAGTTGTTTTCCTAAATTGGAGAAGATTGAATCAACAGTCTGATGAGTGCAATATCCAATATCAAGGTATTTCAAAATATTGCATTGGCAAAAAATAATTATTCACAAATAGCTTTCACATATAGAAGTCAATATCTTTGTTGTGAACTTACTTAAAACTGTCATTGACTATTTGTATTTCAGGACTAGAAGAAGTGTCGCAATAATTCACGAGATGTCAAAAGTTATTGGAATGTACGGCGAGAGTTGAAAATAATATAATCTTTAGAGCTGTTACTGCATTTTTATAATCTCTGCAAGTTGTACATGAGTTTGAACTTTTGCTTGACTAAATGATTTACGTATTTATTACATACTGTATTATACAAAATCATGTGCAGGAGTATATGAAACCATATTTAGCTTTCTAAAACCTTGTTTGCAATCATGAATTGAAGTGACAAAAATTAGTAAGAAATTGTGTACATGGGACATCTCCTGTATAAGAATTGCAGTTATTTTTCTACTGAATTATTTACTTCACGTACATTTTTTTTCAAACTGTTTCAACACTAACATTTACATGTGTATTAGCATACATTGTAAATAATACTTATGTATGGCCTATAAGAGGATAAACTTTTACTTAGAAACAGTGGAGAAGACATATCAAAGTTCAAGTAGTTTTAGCCATAATTAATTTAGCAATCTCTTCTTAGAATCCTTTCACGGAACATTAAATCTGGTTGCGAGGAGCTTCAAGTCAAGAGTACCTAATTATTTGTAGATGCGATTATTTCTTCTTGTGCTCTATACTCCACATTTGAAGATGCAAGACATATACATTAAAAAAGTATTTACATAAGCAATTCCTGCAGTTTTATTTATTTGAAATGCTATATGCAGTGCAATTGATTCACGTCCTTTCATTTTGCGATTATTACAGTCAGCAACTCATATCACCTTCTGTTTAATAACACCATTGCCAGTTAAACAATGCATTGGTACAATTAATGGCTATGTAAAATTATCGTGAGTGTTATCATCTACGTGCTATTGCACAACAATGACACAATAGAGATACTACTTATAGCTTATTTAGCAATATTATATGCAATCAATAAAACTATTGTGTCAATATAGCTTCATAAACCCATTGTTAATGAAAATAGCTATATATCATTATGCACTGGTATAATTTAATAAAAATGGCAAAATGTCCTACACCTTGGTGTAGAGTTTTGGAGATAAATTGAAACATAGGCTGTTATGATAATGTGGAAACGAATGAATATTTATCAGAGCGATATTGCAGCAGTCACGGTTGTAAGCATACCGTGTAAAGCATACAGGCAGACGCTATACGATACTTAACTGCAACATTGTACATGGGAATGCTAAATAGATGTATCTATTATGAGAACATTGCACATTGTATTTCATTCATTGCCAATTTAATATGGTAGGGATATGTGAGTGAGTTAATGAGAAAAAGCGTCATAGCTTATGCGTCATTATATTGCTAGGCAGAATCTCACTGCGACTGTAATATCTGCGTGACAAAACATTTTACATAGGAATAAAGCACGTACATTAAGAGAAACTTGTTTGGTATCCCAAAGTAGTACGTAGATAGGAGGGTAGACAAAATAATATAGCTTTAGGGATTACATAGTCTCTGAGCATGTGGGTAATTATTTGGTTGACCGAGTGCAGGAGGATTATACGTTAACTGTTTACTGTAAATCAAACAAGATCCGTTTAGAGAGAACTAACTATTGAATTTCACTAGTCTCATCTTCAGTGCTCGATTGGCAGTTACCTTTTTCACTGCATCCCAGCGAATTACTGTGGCAGGAAAAAGGATAGTGTTCACTCAAGTTTCAAGTAGGCATAAAATATTTTGTGGGAAGTTGTCGACAGGAAGACATTGACAGTAAGATAAAAGCTTGGAAAATACCCAATGTGTACAAGTGCAGCTTTTCATTTCAGCACTGTTATTACAGAGTGGAAAGCGTATTCAAACCCACTGAGTTCAACTCTAACAAATCCTTTGTCTAGAATTTAACTGATTACAATTGTTGCTTACTTTAGTCAACCTTCCATGGTCAGCGCACACAAATCTCGTATTTACCGATAATAAGTCTCTAAAATATTTATGTGACTAGGCCAGCCTCACATTTTATGTTTTGTGTACCTTACGTTGAAATAGTTCGACTGCTCTATACTCTATAGTAAAAACTTGACAAGGTTACGGTTATAGATACCCATTGCTCTATCCATACTACAAATATATTATCGCGTGTGTCTTCCTAGTGTAGGCCTACTATGTAAATGAATCTTTATTATTTCCAAGTATTGAGATTCTGTATAGAATATAAACTAATGCTCCTGATTGTTTGCTTCAGTACTACTTTCATGCAACGGGATTTCATAGAAGATAGACTAGAATATTATAACAGAGCGCTAGGATTTTAACTTCTACCCAAACTAAATAGACACACTCAGTGCCCCTGTTTACTACTGTTTCAACCATTTACAAAACCACGATCATTAATTTAATTAAGTGCCACGTCGTGATTGAAGTGGACTCATTGTAGTCATTCTAAGTCTACTTGGTTCAGTGAATAGGTCAAAGACTGCTTTCCGAGATGGAAAAAGAATCAACTACAAATCATGTATTTATAGAACCAAATAACGTTGTGATAATTTGTTTGGGATTGGCACTGTTAATTGTTCCAGTGATTTGTGCTATGGTGTGGGTGTGTTTACATAAAAGAGTCTTTCAGCATGTCAAAATTGTCGCCTCAAAATCAAATGGGACGAGTGAAGAGACAATTATTCCTTATTCAAGTATTTACACTTACAAATTATTATGTATTCAATCAAACTAAAATGCAGTATTTCAGCCTCATTTTTACGGAAATATGTAGGTTACTAAACTAGTTGTTTGTCTTTTAGAATTCCCCTCCGGCGACTGTGAGGATAGACCTACCCTGGCTATTACTGTCCCTTCAGAAGTTCGAGTACTTGTTTACAGAGAAAATCAACCTAAAAATAAAATTCCGCCTAGTTTCAAGAAATTGACCAGTTTAACCAACTCTTCAGGGGCCAAGCAGGATACATTTGTTTTAACAGGTGAGCTCAATATATACGTGTACTAAGTTCAGTTACAATTGCCAACAATTGTAAGCTCAATGTTTTAACCTTTCAATACTGCTGATTTCTAGACGATGTGATTTGCGACACACCAACATTCAAGTTGCCGTCGTATGCGCCACCTCTGTCAGACAAAAGGGATAATCTTGGAACATAAAGTTATTGCGAGTAGTAATACACAAGATTGTCATCGTATGCAGCAACATGATTAAGTCGAAGCCAAAAAAGTCTGCTAACTCAGTCACAATAATCCCTACATGATTATTCAATTGCAGGACTGAATTAAAAATTATAAATACAGACACTAGATACGTGCTTATAGAATAGTATGCCATTGAACCAAATACCTAATAATTAGCTATCAATGTCGTATCGTGTAAAAATTAATTCAACCTGTTGTACGTTCTTATTACAATTATTATAATGTAAAACAAGTACATAATGTTTATAGTAATTTAATAATTTAATAAGTATTCTCTCGCTGGTGTGAGTAAGGAATACAACTAATGAAGTCAAGACTGATACCATGTAAAGTATCCATCAAAATGAGTTCTAGTAATGAACAGTGATATCCATTATGTAGAAGGTTACTCTAAGGCTATACCAATGCAAAGTTTAGAAAAATTTAATACACAAAAGCAACTTTTCCTTATTGGAAAGGACAAAACTTAGTTATTGCAAACTATTTATTATGTTAATAAAATTGAATATTGCAAAACGTGATCATAACTGCGTCGCCAAATGTATGGTTTATTTTCTGTCAACTTGGGAATGTGAATTCATAATATTTATACACCACAGACACCCAAATGTGTTTAGGCCATAATTTTTGTTGCTTTGTAGGCATCTGGTGTGAAAATGTGTTTTGGTAATGATACGCTCTTGTTTTATCATTAAAAGCAATGTTATGGCTTAACAGAGATTATTTAATACCATTATGAATGAAAGGTTTACACTGCATAGCCTAAAGGATTTATTTGTAGAGTAGTATTTGATTGCAGAAACCATGTTAGTTCTAATCCTTGCAATCATTCATCACACAACAGGCACACATTACTATCCTTAATAGTAATTATTAAACGATAATGATAAATAACTTTTAATTGTTAATGATAAACCAATTTGGCTTGACTATAAATCATTAGATACACATTAGATATAGCTTAAATTAGCCTCATCCTGTTATAATTGTTGTTCTCCTGTGGTAACTTATGATTAAATAGCCAATAGCCACTATACACCAGTTATGTGGAGTAAATATGTATAAACTTGAAAGCAGCAACTTTTCTTTCAGTATCAGTGCCGTCATTCTAATAACAAAGTCCAATCTAAGTGAAAAACATAAATACTATACAATAATTAAACTCAAACCTTTCCTTTTTATTTCCCATGCACGATTACGTACATTAGGAGGTTCGAAGGTAGAAAAAGGTAAAGGATCTTGACCACAATTACAAATAATACCCACAGAGACAATGCAGAATTGCAGACTACACATCTATGTATATGTAAAGAGGCATTCCATTGAATGTTGCATAAAAGAGCGTTTAGATAATAAATTTAAAAATCTACAGCTACATTAATAAGGATTTAGATAGGCAAGGAGGGAAGTGGTATAGTTAACTGCATTGTGGAAGTTAAGTTGCTTAGGTTTATGGGAAACTCGTATGGTTTAGCTTGCATATACTAGTTTAGCTCAGTTCAGCAATTTATCAAACAGGATAGGTAACATGCTACAGAGCTTATACACACAGACGTACCATACATCACAGATAAGGGGTAAATGCAAGACAGAGTGTAAAGAAGCCAGAAGTAACTTCAAAGTGTTAAATATGAGTAGGTACCTAATAAGTTGGTAGAACTAGTTGCTTGTACCTTTGAAACTTGCTCACGATATACGAGTAGCTTGAAGAAACAGAAAGATAAGCGAAAAAAGCACCTGCAACACTCGATTCTTTGATGTAAGCAAGACTTCTGATGCTTGACTTGACGTCAGCTAAAGAGCAAATGACGCATTTGAGACTCAAATGTATTAAGTATGTTCTTTCTTACTTACAATGCAGTTTACTCTTGTGTACTGGGCTAAATGTGCTCGTTTCTTGCACATCTTTTCCACTTTAGATATCCAGTCTCACTTTGGAGCTGAGAGAGTTGAGATTGACGCATCTGTTTGTGGCAACTAAAGCATATACTAGCCCTGCTCTCCTCTAAATGCAGTTTTTTGTGCCTTCTACTACACCATCCTTAATAACGCCTATAAACGCAAAATTACTAGTTACTGTGTCCAACTCAAATTATAGACACACCTACAGTGTTTTGTGCCCCTCTGCCATGAATAAAGCTATTGAACACTCACAATTAGACACAAGGTGATTTTTGCAAAGATCCATTCGTGCTTTGGCAGCCTTGATTTTTGTGCGACTCCCTAACTCGTCGCATCCCAACCCAACAATAACCGGCAGAGAGAAAAAACAATCTCCAGTCTCCAAAACCTCCACACCAGTTCAAAATGACGACAGACAACATTCACACAACGAGTACAACTGACAATAATTTCATTTACAAATCCCGACTTATGGATTTGGGACTCGTTCCTAGTTCCCAGAATGTTAGCACGTTTCAATATTTCCTAGGAGTGGGACTTCTTGCAGCTACTATATTTTGCTACTTAATTTTATTCTCATTCTGTGCCTATGTGATGCTAAAGGGAGCTCGAGTCCTAATAAATCTTGTCAAGAAACGGTTTGGCGAGGAAAACCGAAAGGATACACGATTGCTCCTCTCGGATACGAGAAAATGTAAGCTATTTTCATTAACTTTCGCAATCATAGCAATCATCATACTTATTATACTGCCATTACTTCTAACCATATTGTGTGAACTGTGAAGGGTATAGTTTCGAAGAAAGCAACTAATAACACTTTTTTATTTTAGGTTCACATCCCCTTTCAGCAATTGTCGTTCCCACAGAATTCTGTTTAGAAGAGGGAAAGCGTCCTAACTCTATATTAGGTTGGTAATTGCACCCAATAAATAAAATACAGCTTTTAATTGTGATTTCTTCTTGCCTACGTACTCTGTATACTCAAGTTTAAAATTTTCTCATTATATTATTTCCAGTTTACCCAAGGACCAATGAATCAAATTTTTATTGCTCAAGTGAAGAATTGAATCCTGCTGTTGCAATCATCATGCCTAATACTGGGGATGAAAAGAACACTAATGTTAACGCAGTAGAATAGCAAAACTTCTTGTCGTACCTACCAAATCTCAATAAAATAATACGGATTTAGATTGAATACATGTGTAAACTAGCGCTGGATGTTTGTGTATACATCTTTTACTAAGTGATATATTTTAAATAAAGTCTGCAAACGTTTTTATGCATTTTCTAAACTAATAACGTCTGTCCCGGATTCTTATGTGTATTTCTTTTAAAGTATCACACTTATCCATAACCATAGTTTATAGTTTTGCTCACAATAATA
>JABASH010006190.1:0-10951 GCA_019776445.1 Tomocerus maximus
ATTAGTAATTAAGTTAGTTAGCTAGTGACACTGCTACCTTCCGCAATAGCTATTCAAAGAATAGTTACACGGAAACTCCATAAGTGCCCGAGAATACTCATTACCGTAACAAAGCAATATTGGAAACTGGAAAAGTATTTAATATGACTACCTATACCGTATTATAAGAAGTACAACTACATCATAGATAGCTAAAAGATTAAGCAGCTGCAGTAAGCCAATGAAATGGCAGCAACTACCTTGTAGCTATGAATCTTCTTGTTTGTCCAAAGTATTTGGTAACAATATACTTAGGATACATAAATAAATGTCCATGTAATAAAGTAGTGTTAAATGGCTAGGGTGGACAATTACATAATGACAAGAACATAAATAGAGTTGACATTAACGACATGGACGGCAGATGCTGTTCGAATTCTAAAGTTTGGGGTTTTGGAGAAAATACATTTATATACATGAATCACTTTCAGTGTCATTGAAATTGGTGAAGTACATGGCACAGGAGTATGAGAGAAACTTCATTGAATGAGACTCGGCCTTTGTGAGCGCATCCACAATCTACGCAATCCAATGCACTATCATTCATAAAACTAACTCCTAACCTTCAAAACGTAGCGTAGATTGCAATGTTAAAGAAATATCAAAGAAATGTTTTAGTGCATGAATACTAAGAATGGTGGATCCTAGGAAGATAGATAGGTAAATGGGTTGTGGGTACAACTTTGTCTAATATAGTAAATATTCTCACCCAAAAGTAGTGAAAAAGGAATATATAGAAGCAATTGTGATAAATGATTAAATGTATACTTTAATTACTTTATTGCTCTATTGCTCACATCAGCGCGCTCTAATATTTTCGTCCCTTGGCCCTAATGAAACACTTTCTTGGATATAATATCGATGTATAAAAGTTCTATAGGTATGTTTATGAATGAATGTACACAGATAAACAACCTTCCTCTGAAATCAATTCCCAATATTTTTCTGAAGTCGCAAACATTATTAGATACGCCACCGCAAACCATGCAAGCGATGATTTGGATTGAAAGAACTTAGAACAATAACTAATTTTATTGCCTATTTGGGACAAAATTCCGTGCCCTTGCATGGTACCGGTTATTTCATTAGAAAATGTTTGTCGGTAAGTGTCATTTAGTAGGTATGGAAAGAATTTCTTTGAATAGTAGTATCATCCCACGACCCTAACTGGAGGGTTTAGGTTGGAACTTATAGACACTATAACAATAATGTTATATATAGTTATTGTTATATGTGATATATCTACCTTAATCAGAATTTCTGTCCCAGAGATGATTTTAGGTTCTTTCTAGGTATCAGTCCTAAAGCCCTAATAGCAGAAGGTCGGAAGTCAGAATGACTCCTTTTCGTTTATCCTCTCCCTGTGTAGCTTAACTAATGCAGTATTGTTGCAATATGTTGAGTTGTTTATTGAAATGTTAATATTTAGCTAAGGTATAACTAATTCCAAGAATAAATAGATATTATTCAACTCCATTAAACATTCAATTGCCCTCGTTTCAACGAAACCTTTGGAATCGGCCACATTTTTAGATTTACATAAAAAAGATACGCTATTTCTACATCTACATTCTATTTTTTTTGTTTAGATCAGAACAGACTCCAACAGATAAAATGATACTTTGTTCAGACAAGGCTTTTCGTCAGACGCTACAAAATAAGTAGCATGTATAATGTTACAATTTTTTATTTTCCGAGCTGAAAAAATAGTCCTGCTACAGTAGTCGGCAAGCAAACGAATATGGAATGAATTTTTAAAAATTGAGTATTAAATTGTTAACTGTATTTGTACGTAAATATTTTGAGTGACAAAAATACCATTTTTTGTCTCCGTTTTGAATTTGATGGTTGTGTTTGTAATGTTAGTTAGTTAGTAAATGCAGCTCAGCAAACCTACTTTTCCATTTCTTTCACCATAGATAACGGAACGAAAATGCAGTGTACTAAGAGAAAATAAAATGCCCTAACCTTTCTATGTACTTTTTAAGGGCTAGTTCCAGTAATTGTATTTACATGTGTTTTCCCACTCCGCCAGATCAACGATAAATGATAACTCGCCTAATTGTCAATCAATCTGGACATAATTAGTCTCTAAATTAAGATTAACTATCCTGGAGGGTCCAGTGTTCGAGACATTTCGCAATTTTGACCTGTGGAGGTCACAGTGGGCAGATTTTTAAAAAATCATCATTTTTTCGGTGGGATGATTCATTTAGGAATTTTTTAAAAAATAACTAAAAGTCTTATTGGAAAAAACGGCCTGAGAGAACCCTCCAGGACACTGAGAGAATGTCTGGTAAAAAAATGTATTTTCCAAAACGAGTTGATTTTGAGTTACAATTAAGTCACTCCAACTTCATTAGATCGCAGTTTGAAATTATCATTATCGTCTAAATACTCTACACTCATTATGTGTAGACCGTTACTACTATGTAGTGTCACACAGTCACACTCACACCCAACAGCTACGTACGAAAATAGTCGACTATAATTTCTGTAACCTATTAATTTAAAATAAGCTTTGTACGTTTCTGCCGTTTATGCTTGACCATAGTGGATTTGAGAATCTTACCTTATATCTTTGCGTACCTTATTTCTGCAGTATTACTAATTGCTTACCCAAAGGCCTAGAAATAGGTAAGATGAAAGGTGTTTCGAGGCACAGATGCTATGTATTTGTCAAGTTGATACTATGTATGTATTAAGTTGTCAAGAACGAATATCATTATATCCAAAAGGTTAACATATCGCACGTGACGAAGAGAACTAACTATTTCCTGATTTTTCATACAGTACAATAAACCATTGCTAAATTCAACGAATTTTTATTCACACTTTATTCTAAGAAGAAAAGCCGTCACTAGAACTATCATATAATGATATTAATCCAGTAGTAATTACAATTAAAGAAGAACGATAAATCAATTGAATTAACTAATTACCTTACATTTTACTACCTTCCTTAAGTTCTTGGAAGGGATGGATTCTAATACTCTACAGTTATAGTACTTTACATAATATTTAGGATAGGAATACTAAATATCTATAAATCTGCTTTTAATTAACTTGATTGATTGATTTAATTTACTTAATCTATCTGCTAATTGATGGTACAAAAAATTGCAAGTACTGCAGCCTTATTAGTTACATTTTACACTGAGTTTTAGCGGAACAATGAACAGGTTTAGTTTTATCTACACCAGATGTGCTGTTAGTAGAAGAACTGCCTTTAAATTCTCTGTAACCTACTGCCTTAGGTCTTTCTAGTCTGGAGACGAGATAATGTCTTTGATAAACTGAATCTGCACAGCTCCTTAAATTGATCATGTTCGTTAACTCATCAGCTCCTAGGATTTGCTTGTACATATCGGCTTCAATCATTGGATGGTGCCTGTAAAAAATAGCGTCATTAAAAGCATTGTTTACAGTCGCCGTATACAGTTACATAAACAATAAATTCTGCACGGATAGCATGGATATTTTGAAATGCAACCGAAGCAAGATAAATAATATTCATGAAATAAGATCCGAGTCCCAGGGTTGTTAAGTAGTTTAAGTGCTATTAAGACAGGATGTAGTCTGGACAGTTGATGTTGCTGATGCTGCCTAGATTTTTCTGATAATGCCGTATGGTGTCACATAACATCTAAATGGAGATGCTAGCGATGCAAAATTAAATCACAAAGTCCTAGATGTACATAATGTACTTCATTGGCTAGACTCAGACTCAAATATTGAATTTACTGCAGGCTAATGCATGTACGATATTATACCGCCCCACATGACTGTAAATTCAGTAACGCAACAGAAATTGAGTTTCAACTTCATTACTACTTAGCGATAAGATAAGATGTAGAATACCAAAGAAATCTTGGTATGGAAAGTAGTATCCTAAATAATATGTATGAAGTATATGAAACAAAGTTTTCGAATGCATTTATTTAGGTTAGAAAATCGTGAGGTCAGCAAAAGATGTTTATATTTAATGTATAGCAGCATCAGTTATTCAATCTTAGTCATCATCTCATGATTAACTGAAGTTATGTAAATAGCTAAATAATTGATCTAGTTATTTTTAGAAAAATATATCTGTATGACTATCTAAATGTTTTAATCAATAAACTTTGTAATTTTTACTACCAAAGATACAATTTCTGTTTCTAATACATTGCAACGAAAGCATATTTTACAGAAAAGTTGCTGTCACACATGTAACGGTGCTGATTGATGGTGGCTAATTATTAGCATACCTTGAAAGTGTAGTGATAAAATATCCTGTATGATATGAGTCGTGAATTTAGTACTTATCAATTATTTTCTACAAATCAATGCATGCGTAACTAATCTATTTCACCTATTTTAACTTTGTATTACTTGGTATCATAATTACTGTGCCATGTCACAACCTTACTTTGAGAATGAGGCAGTCAATACTAAATATGTGGTATAATATTCAAGATACAGACGGGTATAAGTATAGTAAATGTACTAAAATAGTAGCATCGTTCTTATCAAAGGCAATTAATTGGCAAGCAATGTAAATGGAAACGTAGAATTATGATGAAGAACATACAGTAATGAACAAATCCAAGTATCTGTGTAGTCACACCAATATAATGTGCGATGGAATGTAGTAGAATGCATACTTGTATGAATACGTATAGAATATACACTCACGTATCCATTTTTATCGCTACATGCTTTCTCAGCATTTTAATTTCAGCTGTAAGCATTCTCTGTCCACATTAATGTGATGAATGCCTTAGAAAGACGAATAATACTTACCATAGTTTTCTAATTTCGTTAGTGAACAGACTTTCCATGCCTTGCTCCAGATTGTGATAAAGGAGATATGAACTTCTAAAACTTCTTAAGCAAACGACATTCATGATATCGATGACGTTCCATGTTAGCTCAGGGATGTGGTGTTGTATCAGGGCACCGTATCCGGTTATGTCAACCGGGTGAACATCCAATGTCCCATTTGGATAGTTAGCCTCTATGTGCGTGACCTGTTATATTCACATACTATTTATCCGTACAATTGGCTTTTTGTCATGTGTAAAACTTACACATGACGAATCTTACTCGCATATATTAAAAATATTGTATAATAATATGCATTAGTATATGCATAAGTAGTAAGATTACAAAGTAAGTTAACTCAACATAATAATATTGTATTCCATTATTATTTAGGGACAATAATATTATGGCTTAAGCAAGTATACTAAATTATGGTTGGGGTATGTCTGTTGAGATAAGAAGACTAAGTAGTTGAATGAAACCAACTTTACTGCGATATATAAATGCAATGATGTATAAACAAATTGATAAACCTGCGGTCAGGTTAAAATAGGCAATTTGTCCAGACAATGGTCATGCACATTGGTAAGCAAAACAAAAGTCTGCGGGTAAGATGAATCTAATCATAACTGTTCTTTAAAAATCATTGACAAATATACTTACTTGTCCTGTGCATTTATCTATTCTGACTTGGGCAACTTCCTGTTCTGCCAAGCATTTATCTAAAAGCTCGTCAATTTTCTTGGTTTCTCTTTCAGAAAAGTATTCACCGTATTCATACATTTTCCCGTAATGTAACACTTTAAAGAGATCCAGTCCCTTTTTTAGAAAATCTGCAGATACAATATTTATGCACACGTTTTTTGCGATCTCAAATAACTTCTCTAGCAGTTTGAAACTTCTTTGGGGTTTGAATTGGGAGTTTCGATTATCATTTTTATAGTCAGGGAATGAACTGTCAATGGCATCTTGAACTAGGAGAGTACTCAGAGCTTTCTGTCGTTCCCTTTCAGTTTCCATATTGGGTTTTTCTGGTGTAGTTAGTGTTGCTGGCAAAATGGATGAATCATCATTTGAAATGGGACTTCCTCCTGAACACGACAATGAACATTGGGCTGCAAATATTTCATTTTACACCCCAAATTAGCATAAAGTAATTAAAATACTTCATTAAATTGCACTCAAAATCAAAGATGCTTGATTTCAAGGAAAACTAATCAAAAGTTTTACGTACAAGTAATGGGGTTTGTTTCTGTTTGAATATCCGCTCCAGAATATTCTGTCAAGTTCATCCCGACGCACATATGAGTGTAGAATACCCGGCTAACGATATCTTGTGTTGTTATCTGGCTTATCGTCGACAACTGATCTGGGTTAACTGTTGCTTTACGTTCAAAGCAAAACGTATTTTTATTCAATTTGAAAACCTTTACACCAGAATAAAAGATTGTTGTAGGACCCAGCAGTTGTCTCATGGATTCCTTCATCATGTTACTCCACTGGATATAGTTCCCCGATCTGAGATTTCTAGTTTGTAGATAAACAAAAGGAGCTGCAGGGAGAGGTTTCAGGATTTTCCAGTGAACATCTTCGGTGGAAGTGAGGCTTACACAGCTTTCTCCAGAATAGAGAGAAGATTTGCAGGAATCGTGATCTGTGACACCATGTCTACAAAAGATGAACCCAGGGTTAGCTTTTGAAATAAATATTAAATTCGAAGTGTAGAATTTTCTAAGACTTACAGCCCTCTAAAGCAAATGCAATCCGGCTTCTGAGAGATAATAAGATTACTAGGACAGCTTTCCTTTGTCATTTGCACCTTTTCATCACCATTGCAGTATTCCATGAAAGATTCCGGCAATCCTTCTTGACCTGCAGCTTTGAACGCACCACCTTTTAAATTTTCGTCGCCAGATCGAGGTTTACCTGAGTGAAGTCCAGCCATGCAAATATAGTACTTCGGAATTAAACAATTTTCAGCACTCCAGGTGACTTCAGTTTCATCCTTCTGAATATTCATGAGTAGACACAAATCCAATCCCATTCCCGATTTGTCTAGCGGCTCTTTCTCTTCCCACTCCGTGCCAAGTGGATTCCAGTTTGGACTATTGAAATCTTTCACCACTTTGTTATTTGTCGACCATTTGAGCTCTCTGTACTCTGGTGTAGAAAAATGCCCCGCTGTCCACACTTCCCTCATAAAATGACCTTCAAATACATCAACGAAAATAATTTAAGATTCTACTTTATTGCATAAAGAATTTAAAAAATTCAATTACTTGATTTCAATTTTCCAAGCAATGCTGGCAGGTGACTCTTAACCTTCTCCTCTGCAGTCAACAATTGCATACCATGTTGCTTGCAATCAAATTCGGCATCTGCCCAAGGTTTCTGTCCAAAATTTGTACATACTCACTACTCAAGTACTCATACATCAACTCAATATTTTATTATGAATAATTAGTATATTGACACTTTTAAGCAATCTCTATAAGTCTGGGCAGATTACAAAATTATTTAATTTAATACTGTCGACAGTATTGGGATCATGTCAACCTACAAGCTTAACTTAACCAAATTCTATAGACTTTAGCATCGCATTTATGGGTGTTAGAGTATATCTTTCATTTTGTATCATTTTCTGTAATGTATTGAAAGGAAAACCAATTTATTTCTGCTAAAAAGTGCAAATACTTGTAGGTATCTCAGCTTAAAAGGATTTACCTGTTGAAAGCTGACAAACAGTCCTGAATCAGGGAGTATAGTATCCCTAAGCCCTTCCCAGTCTGAATCTGAATCATAATAATGGTTATTTGGAATTGATACCCGTTTTATGAAATATGGAAATAATGATGCAAGTGCATACTATGAGTCATGTAGCATAAGGAGTCTCTTTTATATTGACAAATATAAGGTTTCTGCTCAAGACAGTCATCCGTATTGTACATAATATCTTTTTCAACTGTTGTGATATAAACGCACTCCTACATAAGAACAAAATGTTTCCACTAAGTTTTAATTGTCAATAGTTTGAATAATAATAATTATTATTATTACATTGCTATGAAAAGATTTTTACCCCGTCACGGTCTGAAGCAATTCTCGGAGAAAATGAAATGGGAGTTATTCCATCCGAGTATGAAAATTTTCCTGAACTTTTTTTCACCACACCCACCCAATAATTTTCTGCAGAAGATTCTATTATTACAATTTATACTGCCACAAGAAATTATTTTATCACTATCATCATCACCTTCTTCATTATCAGCAGCTTTCCGTAGAGCCAAGTGATCTGCATAATTAGAACTCTCTGCCAATTCTGCTCCAAATGATTCACAACTAGCTTTAGCTTGACTCCAGGATTTTGCCTCGTTCGCAAGTGGTAAAATAAAGTGGGAGTCAGAAACTTCTTTAAAATGGGTTTCTTCGCATTTATCCACTTTTGCTCCTTTCAGACAGGAGCATTCATCTAAAATAGTTAAAAAATGTATTTCATATAAATGTTACGCTGAATCTCAAATTGTTTACAATTTCCATAAAAACTTACTAAATTCTGACAAATCAGCCTTGTAAGCTGACAAAATCACTAACGTCAGGATAATTGGGAAACGTTGGCTCAAAGATGTCATGATCACTAAATACAGATTACCTACAAAACTTAACTACAATTGGAAAACGTTAGTTTTAATTTATAATATACTATAGTTTGAATAGACTATAGTATACAATACAGTAGTTATCGTCGGAAGCATATGGTTTTTAAAGTTAAACAATGCCATAATGATAATAAAGACTTATAATTTGCTGTAATAGTGTATAGTGTACCTATATAGTTAGTAAATGCAGAATGCTCCACAGTTGCACAGACATTTTGTACATCCCCATTCATCAAAGTTCAATAGCAGAGATAGTAGCATCAGTAAAGTGACAACGAACTTCTTTGTAAACAATGTCTTCCCAGAATGTTGAACTTAAGCTTTGCATGTGCAAGATTGTTTTTGCATTTCAAATAATGAAACCACAAATAGAACATAATATTATGCACCCAGAGGAATCAGCTTAGCATGTAATTTTATACATTCTTTCTTGCAATAAATACACTACTGACTCAATTGGTTCCTCCATGACCGGCCCCAGGCAAGGGCTTAAAAAGCCCAAATAATTCTTATAATATCGCATGGTATGGATTAAAATTCAAAATATGAATGTAATCTGATCTCTTCTCCAAACACTTTTGCTAATACTAACTTGGGTTTCTTCGATGGCTATCTTACAAATGGCACAACGATACTAAAGAGTGTGTGTACTAATTTATTTTACTAGCCCACCACGGATATAGTTTACCCCTAATCTTAGGATTAGGATGAGGCATAATAAGAACCCGAACATCCGAAATATTCAAATATGCAATTCATTTAGATGGACGAACGAGAGATTTATTGATTTGAATGGTTGAGTAATGAAAGATAAAAATAAGGATCTTCTGACTTTAGTTCTTTTTTCACCCTAAAAAGTGTCAGGACGATTTTCCGGGTGATTCTGGTTTCTGCAACGACATGGTGATACGTATAAACCTTCGTTGTGAGGATTTCCATTTCCATTTCCACCGTCACATCTAGTGAATCAAATATGAAGATTAGTCAGAGAGAAATTACATTTTTCATACTTTCAATTTAGGTTTTTCAAAAAAGCTCACAAGTAAACATTTAAATTCAAACAAGGACGCGGAGAAGTTGGTCGGCCCATATTTCCGGAATCATCAGGTAAACCATCCATTGTATTCACTGCCAGGTTTATTGGACCTCGGCTAGTTGGTGTAGAACGATATTGAGGGGTTTGCTGACTGTTGAAAGATGTTGGTGCCCATGTATTAGTTCGGCTGGAGTCAGAACTATATTGGATCTCTGACCCCTGACTTACAGGCCGCACTTGTAAGATTCCAGGATATTGTCCTGGTCCAGATGCAGACGACGAAGGTGCGTCAAGTCCAGGTGCAAACGACGGTGTGTCAGGTCGGCTATATGATGATAAATTAGGTTCGAATACAGACCCTGCGGTACTATAACTATTATTGAATGACAGTTGATCGCTTCCTGGGGTAGAAACCGAAATCTGTTGGCTTAGTAGTGTACTAGCAGGCGAAAAGGGTCGCGGAGGTGTCGGTTGGTAAGATGAATTAGGGCTTCCAGAACCTATGGGGCTCATTTGTTGCCTTTCTAGTTGCAGGTTTCCTGGTAAACCTCGACCTGGTGTAGAAGTATACGATCGGTTAGCAGCTGACGATGGACTACCTTGGCTTCCTACAGATCCAATGGGACTACAAGCTTGCAGTGGTAGGATTCCTCCATTTTGTGTAGAATTATATGATTGATCAGAAGGTCCACCAGCTGACGATGGACTTCCCTGGCTTCCTCCAGTTCCAATGGGACTGCAAGCTTGCAGTGGTAGGATTCCTCCATTTTGTGGAGAGTTATACGATTGATCAGAAGTTCCACCAGCGGATGATTGATTACCTTGGCTTCCTCCAGAATTTTGAAATGGTGATGATGGACTTCCCTGGCTTCCTCCAGATCCAATGAAGCTACAATCTTGAAATGGTAGAATTCCTCCACTTTGTGTAGAATTATACGATTGATTAGAAGTTCCGCCAGGTGATGTTGGTCTACTTTGGTTTCCTCCAGATCCAGTGGGACTAGAAGCTTGCGATGGAAGATTTCCTCCACCTGGTGTAGTAGCAACTGATTGATCAGGAGTTCGGCCAGCTGATGATGGACTGCCTTGATTTCCTCCAGACCCAGTAGGACTAGAAGCTTGCGGTGGTAGGTTTCCTCCACCTGGTGTAGAATTTTCTACAGCTTCGGCTGAAAATGATAACTTTCGGGTTATCAGTTTCCGAGTGAGTTCCGGGGGTTCGTCGTCACCATCGGGATTATAACAAGGACACGACTGTGGTAAAGGGATTTCATTCCTATCAAGCATACCTAGATATACATTCATTCAATGGTCAATGAAGATTTTGTTTACACGTTTCGTTTTTGTGGTTTTTGGGTGCATTCCCTCAAAATATGCAAAAATTAATATTGTTACAATCTTACCTGCAAGAGCA
>JABASH010006191.1:0-10951 GCA_019776445.1 Tomocerus maximus
CATTCAATTCACAAAATCACAATTTTAACATTTAAACTCATTTACTAGTACGATACTGTTATTGAAATTTTCCTCCCTGTGTTGGTTAAATATCGAAACAAAACGCAAGATAACCTTATCTATTATCTGAAGCTTTTTATCAGCAACTCATGGAGCGAATGGTGTGCGGTGTAGGCAGAGATTGATGTCGCTTTTATATATCTGTCTATTGTCTATAGGTATAGCCACACTCAACCAAAGCAGCATATTTTGTTACTGAGTGTACCGCATTTACCATACAATTAATGGTTCATTAATTTTTAGATGAAACATTACTTGGTTGAAGTTGCTATCATGAAGTTGCTACTTCCGAAATAAAATTTAAACGTAAAAAATGCAAATGAACAAGTTAAGCTGTTGATCAAAACTTGTCGGATGGAGAAACGTAATTTGAAACATAGAAATAAAACTAAAGTATGAATATCCTTTGAAGTTACTTTTGCATATAAGACTGGAAACTAATAACCTTGAATGTTATTTTTGATCATATCCCCATTAAGAGTCTGTTGGTTCTCCGTGTCCCGGATCTGCTAGCTATAGCTAGGTTAGGTAGCTAGTTAATTAATTTATTGATTGCTTCAAACCGAAGTTGCCCATAAGACACAGTAAATAAAATCAACGAAAAACATAACATAACATATTTTTCGTCGTGACTCCAGAGTAGTCATCTTACTACGCTGGAGTTTTAAACGAACAATTTTTCTTTTCGAACCGATTCTCTCTTTTAAAACTTACTATTAAACCGAAAAAGTCTACTTGACAGTTAATACTTGTTCTAATACAGTTTTTGAAGCCATGAAGCCACCATGCAAGTATTTAGGGCATATGTCCCTAAATCCGATAAAAAGATATCTTTGCTCGGCAGGCTTTATCGGAAATGTTACTAGCCGCAAATTACTGTTTCATATACTACGACGAGTGTTCCCTCCTAATTGCGAAGAGTGTTCCGTCCTTCCGTCATAATTGTATAAGTAATCAAGCTTCTTATTATTCTATTGCAACATCATTGTTATACCTCTAAGTATTCTAGTTACCAATAAATTGCATATGTACCTAGAGATGCTTATTTCGTTAATATTTTAAAGTAGACAAGTACACAACGCAAGGATGAAATAGCATACCTACGTGAATAGAAAATGTTAGTCCTCTTCCCCTTATACTTAATACCCATAGCCTGATAATAGCCAACACAACTCGTTGTAGTATTGCAAAGCTTCTGGTTAGTAGAATAGAAACCATTTATTTGTGTACTTATTAATGGAGTCATTCATTTGTTAGCTATACCATACAAATAATTTTCAACATCTGATATCTACAATGAACTTGCAAATAGAAATATTATTAGCTACGTATGTATAGTTGTAAGTAAAAGAAATTCTATTTTCCTTGCTGTTCCAAGTTCCAAGAATTGACATTTGGATCTAAAATCATTTTTCTGAGTATATGGGTAATTTCTACAGACTACTCTCCATTTCTATCTTACTGAATACGTGTAACATTAATTTTATGACTATATTTAAAAGGTGCATAGAAATTTTCGTAGTTTATTACTTACGAGCTCCGAGGTAATGGAATCCATAAAAATTCCCCGACACATAGCGATTGTTAATCCGGTTGACGAGTAAGAGAAGACATAAAAATGTAATTCAACGCTTGGACGTTGTCATTTTAGCGAGCATGAAATATTCAGAAAGAACATTGGATTCGGAATTAAAGTTAGTTTGTTTCTAGCTGCCAATGTGTCACAGAGTAATCGTATTCTCACATATCTACTCTTTCAGAAGTTTTACTTCATAAGTAATTTTAAAGTATAACTAATTTGTAACAAGTTTCAACCAAGGTTTATGAAAAAGATAATTACAAACTAATAATTACCATGTAATTAATTGCTTTGGATCGATAAGTTACAAAATGCCTCTGTTGTGTGATAAACTGGAAATTTCCTCCAATAAAACTGCGACAGACTCAGAGACTTCAAAAGTTGCAGGCCCATCTTCTGCAAGCAAGAAATCATTAAAATCCAAAGGAAATAAAGACAATTCGCCAGAGCAAGAAGCTCCTCCAGAAAACAAAAGTTGGTTCTCGCGGATGCAAACGCAAGAAGCTCTTGACTACATGCAATATTTCGTTTTATTTAACTCCATGTTCATAATGATCGTTCTCGGTTGGCCCCAAATAAAAGAAGGAGCAATCTCATTATTGGAATATTTATACAATTGAACTCTAAAAGGTCCAGCAATAGCATCGTGTGAAATTGAGTAATTATGTCTGCGGTTTTAATTTTCAAAGTTATTGTGGCTATGGGGGTAATCGGATTATACAGTAAAGGAGTACTCAAAGTTGTGAATGACTATTTCCACAAGGAATTCAAGAAACAATTGGAAGAGGACTATAAGAAAAATCCTGCTTTCGAAGACGACTTTATACACGAATTCAAAATTGATCCAGCAATTTCCCAAAATGAGTGTCCGAAAGGGGAAGAAATTATAAGCCAGATTCAAGAAGAAGAAGCTTTAAGAGTTGATACTGATGATAAGAATGAAAATAACATTTGCCCCGCAGAAGATTTCCATGCATCTCCAGATGAATCAATGACTTTTAAATTTCCTACCGAAGATGAATTAGGAATATACGAAGATGATAGCTCTATAGATTGGGAAACCTGTGAAAATCCTTATGCTACTTCAAATGAAGACGAAAGCAGTTCTTATAAGTAGTTTTCTTTAACATAAGATTAGTTAAATTGAAATTTTATTAACAAAATTGTTAAACATGGAGTATTAAATTATACCCAAGCACTGCGTACTACAAGATCACATTTGAATGTACAACTGTATGCAAGTGCATGATTGTGCAATTAAATATTAATGAATAAGTCTATAAATAGCATCAACCGTTAGTATGCTCGTTATCAGTATTAATATTATTGCTTGGTTATTGTAAAGATATTCCTTACTATGCAAAGATATAATAGTAAAGAGTTGAAAAGATTGTACTAACCACAGAGAGTTTTTTGTCGAAGTGTTTTATATGAATGGACATTAATTGTGGGGATATAAACCTTAGATTGGTAAGTAGGTGAATGCAGCCTTGAGTGGTATTGTGGATGTAAATGTACCGTAGTTGCAGTTGCATTCTTGATGTGAGTGAGCATAAACTATCGTGCAAGTGAGAAGGAATCCATAAACAGACGGGCGTGACATATGTTTGTCATTAGTCATTACTATCAGTAGCTGAAGACGTAAAATTTTTATGGATGTACTATCACAAATAAAATTGCTTTAACTCAGCATTAAACAGAATTTCTACTGCTCTATGCATCCGCTAGAGTCAGTAATTGCATTTCCATTTACCTTTGTAATGCCAATAATAGTCCTTAGATTGTCCAGGGACGAAACTTAATGCAAGGGCATACTTTTACTTAATACCTCGATCACATAACTCATCTATCATCACATGAAACCTGTAGTAACCATACTCATTGTAATTTTAGTTAGCGATTTTTAATGACGGTTAGTAAAATTTACTACTTGTTGTGTTGTAGCCATCCTGAACAGACATCTAGTCATCTCCCTCTCTTGCTCTACATGGTTGTTCTGCATACTTGCTCTCTTGTTCCAACTTGAATGAAAAAGAATTTGCTCACACTGCCAAAAATTTGATAACAAAAGATATTTGTAATACCATTGTCTTCATTCATACAAGTATGCATTGTTGGTTTCATCTTTGAGAAAGGAACAATTCTAATGCACAGTCATGTCAGATAACTACCTACTTAAACATTTTTAAGTGTATCTGATTTTACTAGCACTAACAAATCTGACACTTATTGGTAACCTTCGTTGTGGTTTAGAATGGGAAAGGCCTACCGCCTACAATTTTCAATTACAGCAAATATGTCAAAATTTTACAGGTGAAGTGGTTTCAGAAGCTTGCAGTATCCATTCGTTCAACTGCATGTCTTCCTTACTTCTTTGTTGAAAAAATTGCATCCCCTTTGAGATTACTAGTCTATTATAAGTCTAAGCATGTACATATGTAAAATATGTAAAATATTTGGGCCGGTACAGCGGAGGTGTTCATTTGGAATGTTAAGTAGACAATTATAAAAATTTTAGTTTTCGTGTTCGCTCCAAGGTTAAAGTTATTTTTGCATTGCAAATAAATTGGCATAACTCTAAATCAGTCTCTTACAGGTCCAGTATAGCTTTGTAGCACGTGTAATTTACTTTTAAAAATTGAAAGGGACATATGATAAGTATAGTCGAAACGTGTATAGCTACATGGTATACGGCTGCGGATTATCTTGTATGGCACTGGGGGAAATATACTACTGCGTCATTATCATTACTCATTGCGAAAATTTGCATAATTGACTATCGCGGAGCCGGTTTTGCTGTTCAGATATCAGAGTATGTTCCATATAAATATTGGTTTTCAGAGTTTATAGATGACATTAGGGTATTCTAGTATACTACGGTAATGACAAAGAGAGTTGTTACAGGTGGAGAATCAAGAATAGTTGACGTTGATAGTTCTCCACCTCAGCACTTTTACATCATCTTTTGCGAGTGTGACCAAGATGTACGTGTTGGTATATTTGCACAATGACGTAGATATGCATGTCCAAAGATTGCCTTCAGAAAACGTGGTACTAACACCAAGTACCTAAATGATCGTGGTCCTGGTCTCTAAGAATCTCTTAACGAGGGTATTTTTGTTTGGATTAGAACTATTTATATAAGAAGTACAAATGCACTCGTTGTAATCTGTGATTCTTCTTAGCCTTCTGTAAGTGCAGCAGTAAAGTAAAACTGACATTATGAGATACATGGTAGGTAGTAATGAAAGCTTTTAAACCAAGGTGTGCTGCTGCTGGCTTATTTGTTGGAAGGAAGCTGAAAAGCAATGACGAAATCAACAACTAATGCTTTAGGCGGTTCAGTACTAATGATAGTGACATACCAAGATCAGTCCCAGCGGATGAATAACTATATAGCTAGACCCTAGAGATAAACACAATCGAACAGCATGCGAATATGTACCATTTAATGCAAGGAGCGACGAAGTATAAGAATTAACTCCCAAGGAACGTGTAAGTAAATAGAAAGCAATGAACCATGCAAATCTTTATTTTTATTTTTTACACTATTATCATAGGAATTATATAAGTACCAGTAGGGCAATACAAACTTGCTGCTAACGTCAATTATAGCTAATATAGTATTCAATGCCGAATTTTTTCTGATTCAACATTGTTTTCCAGTTTTCAGATCCATGTTTAAGGAACCTTAGTTGATAGTTGTTTTGAACGCGTACCTACGTCTTATTACATACCCTACTTCAGGTCCACAATTTATGCGTCTGGCACCTTTCTTATTTCCCTTTCCACCTGCAATCATCATAGGCTAGCTCTTTTAATGCCTTAATTTTAGATGCGCATTGCATACTGTATCCCGTGTATACTGATACTTACCTTTCACAATGCATTTACATAGTTTCTAAGTTACTATTATTAGTCTAGTCTCGTGTCTCAACGACCAATGCACGACTCTCATCCAACAGTTTCATTCCTCCTCTGTGCTCTAGTACAGTAACATTAGACTCACATAGGTACACACGCATTATAAGTTCTGAGATGACACATTCTTAAAGTTCTGAGTATTTGTGTTGGCGTGTTGGTCATTGTATCTAAATAGATAGGTAGGTGCAGATGCAGATGCATCACCCGTCCGTATAAGTTAAGCCATTTAGTATACCAAGAGTCTTTATGTAAACTTTGGCGGAATATTTCTTCCACCATCGTAAAATGCCTTATACATTTCCAGAAAAGAAATTCCCGAAAATATGTATTATCGGTGCAGGGTATGTGATTCTCTTAAATTGGGTTAAACACGTTTCTAATTAGTTATATTTTATCAATGTTTCTGTTTGAAGATTTTCAGGGATCTGTGCAGCCATTAAATTGAAGACCAAATTGGGACTCACGTCTTTCAAAATCTTCGAGAGAAATCAAGATGTAGGAGGAACTTGGCTTGTCAATACTTACCCCGGTAAATAATTTAGTGTTCTATTTGTATACAGTTGCAAATAATCTTTGATATGATATCAATAGCAATTAACTAATCACAACTTTTTTAACCAGGATGTGCTTGCGATGTTCAAAGTCATCTTTACAGTTTCTCATTCGAGCCAAATCCAGGTTTAAAATACACTAACAATAGCAATAATCTAGTAATACAGCACAAATTTTAATCTAAGTATATCTTCCACCGTGCATGGAATTGAGTAATGAGCAGGAGGGTAGAAGTTGAGAATTATTTAGCAAGCTATGCCCAAAAGGTATGAGTCAAATATTATACTATAAACATTTTTTTGTCACGAAGATGTTCAATCTAAAACGAATGTTTAAGTAAATAAGAAATATATTGCGATTTCAGAATGGTCATCGAATTATGCGACACAACCAGAAATTCTGGAGTACATCAAATCAACTGCGGCGAAATATAACCTGAAATCTCACATTCAGTTCGGAACAGAAGTTAAAAGCTTGAAATGGGATGATTTAATCATGAAATGGAAAGTGCTCTTCATTACGCAAAATTCTACCGCAGCAGAAGAACGACTTTTTGATATTGTGTATGAATTTTTACATCAGGAATAATTTGATTTACTAACAGAAGCAGGATTTCTAATTGACGACACAATATTTAGAATCAATGCACCAGGACTCCTGCATGATCCGAACATACCATCTGAATTTTTGTCTTTCAAAGGTCCTATTCTCCATTCGGCACAGTGGGACTCCAGAATTAAACTGGACAAAACAATTTCTGCTGCTGTTGTAGGAAGTGGTGCAAGTGCCGTGCAAATAATTCCTGCAATTGCCCAGAACGTTAAGGAATTGCATGCATTTCAGAGGGAGCCTGCGTGGATTTGGCCAAAAGTTCAGTTTAATATCCCAGGATTCGTTAAATGGATGTTTGCTTATATTCCACTAACCATGTGGCTTTTTCGCTGTTTTCTGTTTATTGTTGCCGAAGCTGAGGTTTTTGGCTTCAGAGTTAACACCTTTTTTCATCACTTTGGTAAGCCATGAATACTTGCAATGAGACAAGCCTTTTCCAATTAGTTTTCAACTCATTTATTTTGGTGTTAAAGGTTAAATTATTTATTTCAGGAACTTGGCTATGTAAATTTAAGCTAGTTGTAGAAACATACGGAGGCAATGGACAAGAATTAAGAACTGCTCTTAAACCTAAATATGGATTTGGTTGCAGAAGAATTTCTGTATCTGGAAACTACTATCCAGCATTCACCCGCCCGAACGTATTTTTACATAGGAAGCCCATAGTAAGCATTCGACAAAATTGTATCTACACTGCCGATGGAGACAATGACAAAACTCATATTGACGTACGGACTAATTAATTCCATACAAATGATAAATTAATGGTACTACTGGCGTATAAAATTCCGCTATTGAGTTATGGGCTCTTATTATCTACCACTTAGGTTCTCATTCTTGCGACAGGATTCAAAGCCCAGGATTATTTTGCTCCTCTATCAATCATTGGCATGAAAGGAGAAAACATTTTGCAGACGTGGAAGAAGGAAGGACCGAGTTTGTACTGCGGAGTAGCCGGGAATAATACACCAAACCTTTTCAGTCTCTTAGGACCAAACTCTGTAAATATAATTCATAATTTTTAGCCCGATCATCGCTGACCACTGTATACATAATGTAACTAATTGACTGTTCTATTAGCAACTTGGACATAACTCATTGATCTTCCAACTGGAGTGTCAAGTAGACCTTACGCTAAAATTGATTTCCGAAATGATGAAAAGAAATGCAAGAAAAGTCGTTGTGAAATCGGAAGCTGTGAACAGATTCATGAAAGAATTGCACATCAATATGAAGGAAACTGTTTGGGGGCAAGAAAACTGCGGAGCGTGGTATTCTGATAGTCGTGGTGAAGTGACTGCACTGTGGCCATCTTCATGTTCCCATTTTTGGATAAAGACAAGACAAGTGGATTTCTCACAATTTGAGTTTTCATAACTCATTTGACATAAATTATTTTTACTACTATTCTTACATTTCCTTTAACATAACCTACTATAAATACTTAATGTAAAAATTTGGTTTTCCAATAGAACGTATTCATGATTCATAATTAAAGGTTGTAGCTATCACAGTAAAATTTAAATTAGTCCCAATGCCCGTAATGCTTTATTTGATCGTAACATCAGTTCATCCTTCCATCTCCAAAGTGTTTCGTCAACTATATAGGTCAGTGTTCTGTTTCCTTTGGGCACTCCTCTAGTTCTGAAGCTGTAATGGTGTAAAAATCCGTGTGAATGATCTACAAATTTCCTTGAACATTTTGAAATGCACTTTGTTGGGAAATGATTGTGAAGAGTTAGAATGTTTTCCGGACGATGAAAACATTTTATTCCGCTGCCTCTTCCGGCGTCCTGGCTATTTCGAGTGGTATGCTAATGTTTAGTTTTCAAATCATTTTATTCCTGAAAACATTATTTTCTTAATCTTGGATTGATATATACTATTAGCTTACCCTGAGCATGTAAAAATAGTCTGGTATGAATTTGGATTCCGAGTTTATTACATCCGATACAAAATGAACATTAGCAAACACAAAATAAGGTCTATACTGTTCTGTATTATTCTCCTCCAGGATATCTGCTAGATCAAACCAAGTTGACGCTTCATTATGTGGGACAATTATCTGCAGATTGTATTTGAGCAATAAATCAATTCAATTATTAAACTAAATCACTCGCACACAAATTGCTGATAACAGGTAGTTCAAACAATCCCTGCGTTTAAGAATCATAAACTTTATATAAATTCACCTCATCAATATCCAGCAATGAAATGTATTCGTAACTATACATATTTCGGTAAAGACAATCGTTGTACGGAATTAGTTCATGTTGACGTTTAGATGTTCTCTGCAAACAAATTAGACCGGTATTTTTCTTTAATGCGACTTTATTATATAATTTCGGTAAAACCTTTATGTTCGTATGCCATATACCTTCTTTGTTAGAAAAGCATGTCGTAAATGAGGTTCATTTGGTAGGCCCCCCGCATTTGTGAGTGGAAAAACTTGTATTTTGTTTAAATTCTCGTAATATTTGAATACCTGTACGTTTCAGCATAAAATAATCTTGTTCTAATTGCAATTGTTGAAATCAGTTAATGAAATTCACCTTTTGAACATTGGGGTGTACAGCGAGATCGTAGAAATATATCTTATGAACACCGAGTATGTGAAGCATCTCAATCCACTCAACAAGCCTAATAGACCAATCTGGGGAAATAAAATCCATGCCTTTTACACAAACCGCAAACTTTTTCTTTTCCTTAGGCTTTTCGAAATAAACACGAAGATTGTTAGTGGCCTGAGTACATGGAGTTGGAACTATTGACACAGATGTAGGAATCTATATAATAAGTGCATTAGTTTTCTATATGTTGATGGAATCATGAAAAAAATGTCATTGCAGATAAAAACTAGTAATGAGTTAGTACAGATAATTAATTATTGCCAAAAGGTTCTTACAGATCCATTGTAATTATTGTCCTTGGGCATTGGACAATTCATCAAATAAGGCTGCATTGATGCATTATTATAATTTCCCCATTTTTTTACCCATATGTAGTTGTAATGGTTTACCTTTCAAAAATTACAAAACTATTGGCATACAAATATTATTATGCTAGTATTACCTTTTTGTAGTACAAAATGTTCTTACCTACTTTAGAAATTAACGGCTCCGTTTGATTTTCAAACCATATCTGACAGTAGCTTGAGTCAATAGTTTCGTCCATTCTGTTCATCATAGCTAGGACTCTTATTGAAGGGGCATCTTGGTTTGTGGCTCGAATGTCCCAATAGGCCCCAAATAAATGAAATGCCCAGTCGCTTTGTTCTTGTAACTAAATAGAAGAATAAGGTTCTATTCTAAAATCTATTTATTCTGAGATAGCAAAAAATTAAACGTTTCCAGTAGTACCTGCCATATCACATTACTAAATTTTATGCTGTAAACGG
This sequence comes from Tomocerus maximus, assembly GCA_019776445.1. Taxonomy (NCBI): domain Eukaryota; kingdom Metazoa; phylum Arthropoda; class Collembola; order Entomobryomorpha; family Tomoceridae; genus Tomocerus; species Tomocerus maximus. Next base: position 10,125 of record JABASH010006191.1, read on the forward strand.
TTGGGAACGGAGCACAACTTTTGTTTCCTAAAAACCTCGGACCCTTTTTATTAGCTCCTAGAATATATGGTGGGGGAGGCAAGTTGAAAATGTAATCTGAACCTTTTTCTATGTAATCCAGGTTCTGAGAGGAATTTTTTGTTTCTATAGACTGTGGTTGATATAATGTGGTATCGATAGTTCCAATTTGACCTAGGCAATTTTGAAAATCAACGCTTGTGTACAAGTAAAACAAAAATAAGTTGAAAATTATCAGACCAGAAAACAAAATAAAACTGCTTTGCATGTTTGCAGAAATGTTTTCAATAAAAACATGTAAGCTAGTGTTGTGTTAAATTTCCTAATAAAACTAGTATTAAATTATGTTACCTGCAAATATTATATCTTGTCAGACATGATTTTACTTATCAGTTTTTATTGATTTATATCTATTTGATGAGTAATCAGTCCTAATTTATTATATTGCAGACTAATAATCGTTTATGTAATCCTATATGATCCTTAGTCCAATCTAACCCAATAATGGAAGGAGTAAGATATGCAATCTTCATGAAATAGAAAATGTGCAGCATATCCACTGACAGTGCAAAAAAGATCTATTTATTTTGGAAGGCTGTAACTGAAATACGTTCTTTGTATCTTGCTGAATCAGACTTTTGTGTTGAGTGACTACACTCTGGAATTTATCTCCTTTTAAGCTCTTCCTTTAATGATTCCCTAAAAACATTATTAATATAAATTATAAATATTGATGAAGATGTGAATTTTTACATCAACTACTTATGTACTACTATCTGTAATAAAATATCTATAACATCCTGACGAAT
>JABASH010006192.1:0-10951 GCA_019776445.1 Tomocerus maximus
AGAGTTGAAAAGTCAAAAAATATTGGCACCGAAATCAGCTAGGTGTCCAAGTACTATTCAATTTAGTGGAAATGGTGTGTCGCGTGACACACCCCAGTAAAAATAGGGTTAAACCAGCTTTCTGTACTAATTTATTATTTATGCTTTTCCACACAAGTTGTATTAGTCCCATTGTTTCGTCCCATTTCAAAATTCGTTATCAGTACCAAAATGCATTGTTGTTTAGAACAACAGGGTATATTCCAAGTCGTCAAACTCATAAATGACCTCTTACAATATAACCGCAAAATAAAAAATGCAAAAAAATTTAATGTTTCTTAATCCATGTGTGGTTAAAATGCATTTTTTGCATCGCTACCTATAGAGGGATGATATCAAAGCAAATGACACATTTTGGTTTTGGAGGGAAAAATTCTCAAAAAAACAAAATGGTCATGTACATTACATTGTACCGACAACCGACAATTCTATAGAACAAACGTATTTTAATTCTGTTAATGATATACATTTATTTCTCTGTATGCACCAGGATATTACAATCTTTCAATGGTTTTTAAATTTTATTTGCATTTCTCTCTCGAATAACAATTTTAGAGGCGTGTGACCGTAAAACGGCAGCTTTCATCGGATCGAGACAAGGGGGAGGTGCATTCAAGTCTCTATCAAAATAAAAGTTTTGCAACAATCCTGCAATAAATAAGAAAAGTTCGTCCCTTGCTAAGGACTCTCCTGGACAAATTCGCTTTCCTACACAGAGAAAATTCAAAAAATTAAAAGTTGGCAAGTGCAATTGCATAATTTTACTGTGTATGATATTCTTAAATCAATGTGTGTAACAAAAGATAATTTTTAAAAAAAATTGTACTAAAAACTTCTGAAATGTATAAAATCAACAATTTATTTACCTGTTGAAAATACATAAACTTGTCCAGCCTTCTCATTTTGAAGAAATCGTTCCGGACGAAAGTTCTGTGGATCTCCCCAAAGTTCTGTGCTGTGGTGAACTTCCCAAAAGTTTCCAAAGACAATACAATCCTTTGGCAATGTATATCCATGAAAATCCATTTCCTCGGATGTAGAATGAAAAATGGACAAAGCTCCAATAGTCACCATTCTAAGAACTTCACTTATGAATGCTTCCAAGTAAGGCATCCTGTGGAAAATCGAAGTAGTCTACCGGTATTATGTAGTAATTAAAATAGGAAATGCAAATCATGCCATAAATTATAAATTTAAAACTTTTGTTTTATTGTATAACTATAACCTGATACAAAGAAAAATCTACCTATATCCTTTCGTCCGACTACCACAGTACCTTACTCTGATTTGTCTTTGTAGACGGCTAGAACACTTTTCTACATAAATTATTGCTGAAGACATTTTAATTTATTTTTTGGTATCAATTTAGTATTCGCTTTTACATAATAATATTAGTTAGGACTAATCAAATGTTTCACACAATTTTCAGAAAATATTTCTTTTCCTGTTTTCAGTACCTAAGAGTTATATCTGAAGGAACCTACCTTGGTCGATCAGAAACTGATGGAAGGCGACTACTCCCAACAACTCTGTCCAATTCTTGTTGAATTTTAGCCTGAACTTCAGGATACATCACAAGGTACAAAATTCCCCAAGTCAGATTGCTACTCGCCGTTTCTCCTCCAGCCACGAATAGATCAAGCAGAACAATTAGTAAAGACTTCTCTAATTACAGAAATATCATGACTCAATCAAATATTAATTATATAGTAGAAAGGAAATTATTATTAGAAATCTAACTAACCCCCTTTGTCTTCAAAGAAACTAGAATTCGTATCTGTAGTATCCCTAATCTTTTTTAAGTACAAATCAATAAAGTCCTTTGGGTTTTCTGAATCGAACTCTTTTTTGTGCTCTTCAATATATTTTCTTAGCACTGGAAATATTGCTTTGAAACTGGAAAGGAACTGATTCCAACCAGAGAGTTCTGGAGCCAGATTAGTCAGCCAGGGCATAAAGAATAATATCATTGGCTTAAAGCTGTCTGAGTCCAACGAACTAAAATAAAGGCAATTTATTTTCATTTGTATTTATTTTGTAATTATTAATATTGATTATGTTTTTCAGAATCAATGCCATTAGAGTTGCAGTAGACATTGTTTAATATTAGGTAATCTCATACCGGAATCTGACAACATGACCAGTCATTTCGATAAGTTTTTTCAGCTCAGGGTCGTCATAGTCAAACCGACTGCCTGCAATGATATGCCATAAGGTATTCACAATTGCAACATGAAAATGGTGATTGACTGAAGTAGGTTGATTAATGTCTTTCCTATAGAAGATTTTATAATGCATCAACTATGGATTTTAAAACAACGCATCGTATATCAATTTTGGGAGCAGTTCAGCCGACGCGAAACTAAAAATAACCTAAACATTTACCAACCAACCAAACCTAACCTAATATAAATCAATATAACTAAACCTGAAAGTATAGAACTAAACCACTATTCGGTCATGCCCCTTTTCGCGTCGGCTGGACTCCTCGCATTTTTAAGCTGTATAAATCAAGATAAGATGTTAACACACTTAAGTCTTCTGGTTAATTCTATAACCTCGTCCAAGACAGCCTTTTCCATTCTACTAGTTCCAAATCCGAGACTTTTGAAAGCAGTAATGGCAAATTTGCGTTGTTCTGCCCATTCGTCTCCCGAACCAAAGATTAAGCCTTAGATTGTCAAAAGAACATAAATATAAAATTTTAAATATTTAAATATTCCAGACATAATTAATTACCTTTCCGATGTCCCCAACTTCTCTCCAGAAATGGTCGCAAAGGCGGTCTTGCAGAAATTCTGTCATCTTTGAAAGCCTCTTTGATAAGATGTAAATCACTCAGTACCACGGCTCTGTTCAATGGAATTTCAGGTGTTATAGATTCGTTAATATGACCAGAAAAAGTTTTATACACTGTAGGTACATCTAATTAGTTATTATTTTACGGATAATTTCCACAGTATATGCCAAATATTTTCCCATATTTCTTGATTAGCCTTCTAAGACCTTGATGTGGCGGGTTGCCAAAATATGGGAGACCTCCGAAGACAGGTAATCGAAGTGGCCCTTTAAAAAAACAATTAACATTCATTATATCTGTCGTATACTATAATCTCAGAAAAAGTACTTCTGTGTAAGCTAGATTTCTGCAAAGATATTTTAAATAGTGTAACTTACCAGGAGGGAAATTTTTAGGTTTGCTATTTATAAAATACCACAACCCTACAAGAACAATTGCTAAAAGAGAGAGAAAAACATTTGCAATCATGTTTATCAAACGTTTGTGTATATTTGTGAAAATAAATAAGTCTAATCCACAGGATGCATGTAAGTTTTCAGTAAATCGCAATGACAATTATTAAACTGCTGAATATTTGGCATAGCTATAGTATACTAATGTCATACTACTTTTAAGTTAGTTTAAAATTCACAAATCATACAACACTATAGCAGACGTAATAGTCATAAGTACATAAAATATAACATGGACAAGTAAAGATAAGATAAACAATTTCAATGTTCAAGTTCAATCGATTCAAGTCGTCGGTTTTCTATGCAACCTGCTATAAATACATTTTGTTAGATAAATTTGTGCAAGATAAGAAGGGAATGTCAATTCTTATAAAAATTTTGCAACATGACTGATTAATTCGCGGTAGATAAGAAATGGATAATTATATGTAAGGAAATTCGTTTTAGTCAATATAATTATGATTATGCTACTTATAAATGTACAGTGATTAGTGATTAGTAATTGGGTAAATTTAATTTGTATTGAAAATCTATTTGTAATAGGTACTTATAAAGCATTGTATGAATATGCATTGTAAGCATGAATATCGATGTTTCGGTTTTCAGTGAAAGTGAAACTTGCCAAATATTTTATCAATTCATTTAATCATTAATATTTAATTAATTAAGAAAATAATCATTCACTAATTTTACAACACACATTGGTACATGTAGAAATATTTACACCAGATTAAAGTAATGAAAGCATCGCTACTGCAAAAATTGATGGCCAGACTTGATCAATCCCATTTAGGATATTCTGGATGCTTGTCAATTCTGTTAAAAATCAAAGAAACGCAAAATGTCAAGTTTAAACATATCAATGTTGCAATGATTGAATGTAATAGTTTGCGATGTGAGTATAACCCTGGTAGAAAAGATGCGAAATTGAACGTGCGTCCTTCTGCTCCTTTATCGAGCGCTTCAAGTGCTTGCATTTCGTCAGTGCCCAAATTGAAATCAAATATCTGAAGAATGCAGAATGAATTAAATATAACTTTTATACCATTATTAAGTTAAAATAAATATTATTTATAGAAGAATAAGCACGATGTATCATAAATATTTAGTAACCTACTTTTTCGCGAAATAATAAAAATGAATTTATTAACCTGAATATTTTGTTTAAGTCTGGTTGCATTTGTGCTTTTCGGAATTACAACAATCCCTTGTTGCACCAAGAAACGAAGCAAGACTTGAGCTGCTGTCTTACCGTATCTTGAAGCAATTTTTAGTACGACTGGATCATTTAGTATGTTTATTTTTGGCTCCCATACTNCTGCTGTCTTACCGTATCTTGAAGCAATTTTTAGTACGACTGGATCATTTAGTATGTTTATTTTTGGCTCCCATACTCTAAAATTAAGAATTTTTTAATTAGCAAAATAACAAAACTTCATCAAAAATGTAAAATAAAATCTTACTGTCCAATGCTCTTAAAAAATTCCTTCCGACCAAGGGAAGCCAAGGGTGCGTAGGCACAGACACTTATGCCATATTTAGTGCAAATGGCCCGAAGCGATTTTTGTTGCAAATATGCGTGAAGTTCAATCTAAATTTTGACATTTATTGGTTATTTTTATATTTTGCTATATTAATTAAATTAATAAATGGAATTAATTGCCTGTAAATTTGCTGGAGGGATCTTTGCCACTTTGACAATTCGTTCAATTTGCCTTTCGTCAAAATTTGATATGCCAATGGATTTGGCCTTTCCGATGCTCACTTGTTTTTCCATTGATTTCCACACCCCTTCCAAATTTGTTGAGTAATCTATGACAACCTGGCCGTCTTTAATTGGAATTGGTTCAGCATCGCTTTTAGAGTCAAGACCAAATGGGACGTGGATCAGATACAAGTCAACATAATCAAGTTGCAGATTTTCAAGAGACTTATTCAAAAAATGGCTGACTTTACTTGGAACGATACCTGCATTTTTAAAAATAGGAGTAATTTTGCATGAAGAAGCATTGATAGACTAAAAATACGTTTTTATATTTTTGTTGAAAACTAACCACATACTGGCAGCTGCTCCAGATATTTCCCAAAATTATAAAAATGAAATCAATACCAATTAAAAATTTCTTAGTCTATAATTCTATATATATGTATTTATAACGATTGATATTTAATATCAAAACTGACCTTTGTCACGATAAATAACTCTTCTCTTTTAATTTTACCGGAACTTATCCACTTTTTCAACACTTTCCCCAGAATAACTTCATTCATATAAATATAAGCAGTGTCAAAGTGTCGGTAACCGGCGCTCAAAGCGGCTTCAACAGCTTGAATTAATTCTTCCTCTTTGTCAGCCAGCCATGTTCCTTATCAAAATGTTTTGTCATGAATATTTTTTTGAAATTACATTTTTATTTTGCCAGAAGATTTCAATATCCTATATATTATAAATATAACTTACCCAATCCGACAAGGGGCATTTTACTACCATTTGAAAATGTTGTATACTCCATTTCTTGCAAAATTACTTCGTTCACCAAAAACGATAGTGAGAATATATTCTTTTTAACAGATTTTGCAAAACAGTTTTTAATTTACCTGACGTTACAATTCTATTATCGAGCCTGTTCTACCTTAGTATTGGAAAATTATATTCCCAAAATGACCAAGCACAATGTTTTACATAAATGTAGTGCTAATATAATAATCATAGATAAAGCATTAGTACAACAAAATTGCACAACAATATATGATTCGTCTGAAAGTAGTAAAAGAGTGTAATTGAACCCGTCCGATAAGATAAAGTTTAACAATGGTTATCAATTACATTACTAGGTATTCGTCCAGATGGAAAATATATATGGATATGACCTGATGTGCCTAATGTTAATATCATTACAATATTTTATGCGATTAGTAAAGGAAAGGACGGAACATTACGTTCAGATAAGAAAATAAATGTTTAGTATTACGAATTACGAACTGTGTTAATGTTACTATTAAACGGTACAACCATTAATAACGCCGTATATGCTTAGAGATACCATACGGTTCTCTGTTTATCCTACATACTTAATAAATATGGACAGTGATGTAACCATTTTGTTCAGGTAAAACCCAAGCTTACAATGTTACAATTAGTCGAATACCTACTTATGAGTACCTAACCCCAACACCATCTAAAATTAAGAAAAATCAAAAACCAAATATTATACAAATCACATTACTATCACTTAAATACAGTTGGCGATAAGCTTGAAACAAGAAGCAGGGCTAGAATTTTAAGTTGTGTTTAGGGAAGCATAATACAGATACAAATAACAAATAATGCTACAATTAATGCAATGCAGTTTTAAAACGTGGCATATGTATTGGGTGTATGAAGCTGTTTGAAACAAGTTACGGCAACGCTGCAGTCTAAAATTTGAACAGGTAGTGGCCGCAGAGGAAAGAATGGTATATTGCGCCACAACAATAGAACGGATTGTAGGCATAATAACCTACATAATAATAATAGGCTTTGAAATGTTTCAAAATATTTCAGGTGAATGGAAACGATTTAATTTGTTTAATTCGTATTTCCTTGTAATGATTACATGAGATGAATTTATAATATTATCTCAGCTTATGACTTAATACTAAATAAATAATTATGCGACCTGTTTTTGATTAATTTAACAATATCTAGGTCTGAATGGTAACTAAATAGTTACGTTTTTGTGTACTCAAACTTTATGAAAATAAATCGTCCCACAACCCTGGAATTCTGTTATTTCTGATCCATTCATCCATTTTCTGTATGGATTCTTGGGAAAGTTCTTCCTTCCAAGAGCCAACTTTTCCTTTTCTTATGAAATGTGTTTTTCGGGGAATTCCATGAATTTGAGTCAATAAATTAGTAATTTCGTCAAGGTTTATGTAAGGATTGGCCTTCATGCTTTCAAAACTGAGGTGATTAAGAAGTTTCTCTTTCTCATCCCCTGTTACTGTCTTCCCCAGAAACCTTGCCGTTTTCTCAATAACTTTCCCTAAATCCTGTAAGTCATTAGCATAAAATTCAGCAAAAATGAATTTAAAAAACTATAACTGTTATATTTTTTATAAATGAAGTACTTTTTTCAATTCTTCATAAGTGAGGAAAAGAACGTTGGGCTCATGCCGAATATTCCAGAATGCTTTGACATGGCTCCAATACGGAGCGTAGAGGGCTGCAATGAAGAAATTACTATTATTTTGTATACTTTTCAATTCTAGGTCTAATTTGCATACAAATAAAATCGATTTAGCTGATTAAAGCATTGAAAAAATTATAAAAAGGGTAGTATAATTTGAACGACAGAATTAATCGAGTAAATTGGAACTACATTTTAAATCTTGATTCTTGATTTACATTTACTGTCAACGAGAGCAGATGAAAGACATTTTGAAATAATAAAATTAAGATAACGAAAAATTAAAACACAATTTCATTTTTGTGCAAAAATGTTTTGGTTCATTCCCTTTAAAGTTAATCTTACACAAATCGGCAATAAACTCCTCGACGAAATCATCAATTGAGCCCAAGTATCCTTCAATCAAAACTCGGTGATGATAAAATGATACGCAAACATCTTTTGGATTTCTAGCAACATAAATAATCTTGGGTTTTTTCGTTCCCTCTCGAATATCTTTAGGGAGGAGACTCAAAGGAAGGTGACTTTGGATTGTCCGCGGTGACTCAAGTTGCTGGACAATTTGCATGGAGTTGGGCTTTTCCTCGTCGGCCTTTAGTTTAGCACTTATCGAAGCTACACTCCAAGTTGCATCAAATCTGTAATTATAAAAATTGTATTAGCTGTGGTATGTTAGTAATTACTGTCAGAGTATTGTTGTTGCTATTGTGTTTCCATATTATTGAATATCTTTTCCATAATCTCACTAATGAAATCACTTACTCCAGATAAGGCACTCTAACGTAAGAATTGACCATTGCGGCATCATAGTTTAGATCATGAAGGAGAAGCCAAGCCATTTCCTATACATTTTCATTCCGAAGTAACGACCTGGCCACCATCGAAACCGAAACATTACTGGACAGCCACAAGACTAGCATCACAGGCACTACTTTTATTTATTGCTTAGTAACAAATTCACTGATTAAGGAAAAAGGGATGAGTTGCATTTTTATTTTATTTTTATAAACATATTTCTGTCCCTGAAGTTCTGGTGTATACTTTTTTATCCCCGAAACTACCTTATGAAATAACTGGAAAGAAAATCCTTGAAAACGGGACAAACGGACAGAAAGTTTCCACATCAAAGCGAATTTCTATTTTTCGGTCTGGAGAAAGATTTAATTAACTTATTGGGTATGCATCTATCTACCATACACCAAAGGGGGTAATATGCCACCCTGTCCCCACGAATTAAAATTAACGGAAGAAATGTTATATCTTTAGCAACAAAAATCAGGTAGAAATTCACGAAAATAAATTCCTTTTTCGCATTTTTGTTTCGTGTATTTCCCTGAGTTTTCTCTGGTGATAGTCCTGTGGTGAGGTGGGCCAGTGGTAGACAGTGGCCTGGTCGTTAAATTCAAATTTCCTTGGTCCATGTTGTTCCTTTAACAGTAAAAAATATAGCTGAATTCAAAAATCAGCATAGGTATATTTTAAAAATGAGAGATTGTGAAATAATTGTACCGGCTTTAATAAAAGAGCAAATCCACAGGTCATCTTCCCTGACGGTCAAATTTTCAATGGTTTCAGCATGTTCTGAATAGAATTTGGGAAGGAAACACCTGCCAGTTCCAAATTGAACAAATGCTTCCGGATAGATTGCCTTGTTCTGCCGAGCGACTAGCTTGTCAGCCATCTCGTGTTCGAGTTCAGTGTATTCTCCTTCCATGGTATATTAGTAGCAGTTAAAAAAATGCTGAAAAAGAAGTTCCAAATGAAGAGCAGTTTAAGTATCTGATATCTGACCATAATAGTAAAGTATCAGCACTCGCCTTCCTTATCAAAATATTTGATTGTCACTGTCACTCTAATACATATTTACTAATATTTATGTACAATGTATCAACAACTGTCACTTTACCTGGAGTATATTATATCAAGTAAAAAGAATGACTAAGCATACCAATAATACATAAAACTTATTTAGATATACTCTAGTACATACAAGCAATTCATTGCCAAGCAGACAACAGACCAAGTTTTGCAACTTAATGTAAATAATGTATGATTGTAATATTGTTTAAACCGAAAAATTCCCGTTCGCTAATTGATCACTTAAGTGGTTGATTCTTTACAATTTTCACTTGAGTACCGCTAATCAGTTGGTTATTCCACGATTGCATTCAGAAGTTCATGTTCAAGTACAAAATACAGGTAGCGGTAGCACGTAGCACCAATAAGTTAAAACAAAATCAATATATATAAATATGTACAGTACGATCAAAAATTCAGTTGACATAGGACTTTTTGATTTCCCACCCTACCACAACCCTTACAGACCAAATATTAGTAAACCCCCAATTTTGTTTGTAGAGTATCTTTCTATATCGAATATCAAAATCGGTGAAGGTTAAAAAAGTTAACACATTTTTTGAAAATCATAAGTTAGCTGATACTTCCCTACTCTCCACAGGCCCCTCAGACAAGACTTCAGTAAACCCTCAAATTTTGTAGGGAATCTTTTTCTGAATTAAATGATCTTGATCTTATCAAAATCGATGAAGGCTGAGATAAATAGTCTTTGAAAATAAAAAGTCAAAATTGCCAACTTATTTTCAAAAACTGTTTTAACTCAACCTTCACCTATTTTGATGGGACCAAGCTCATTTGATTAAGAAAAAGATTCTCTACAAACAAATTTGAGGGATTGCTGACATCTTGTCTGTGGGGCATGTGGAAGGTAGGGAAGTATTGTAACTAACTTTTGATTTTCACTACATTTTCAACTTTTATTTTCAAAAAATGTTTCAACCCTTTTAACTTTCACCGATTTTAATGGGACCAAGTTCATTCTATCCGTAGAAAGATTCTCTACAATCTTCTAGGGTTTTCTGTTATCTAGTCTGTGAGGGTTGTGCGTGTAGGAAACCGAAAGTCCTATGTCAACTGCATTTGATTGTACTGTAAGGTAGTATTGGCTTTAGTTTAGGGTATTTTATGTGGGGCAGTGCCCTAGTGCGTAACCAAGTGGTCTCAAATGAAAAAGGCTAAAAGTGAACATAGTCTCTGGCTTCTGAGATGATCATAATCGTGAGTATTTATTTTCCGTTTATTTTATACAAATTTTCTTAGAGGCTATTTTGATATTTATCCCATGGATTTTCTTTATTTTCCTACAATAACACTCTTTTGTTTTTAGTGCAACAATATTTTTTTCTTAGAACTATCCTACACAAATAATAAGACCTTGAGTGTTTAACCCATTATTCATACATATACAAATGACACCGTCAGAGTTTCGAGTGGGAAATGTAAAAGTGGGATCTTCTCACTGCCCCGGGAAGAAAAGGGGGAAGCAAAATGGCTTAGAGGGTGGGAAAATGGGAAATGAAAAAAATGAGTGGGAAATGTAACATAAACATGCAGAAAGTATAAATAGTGCTATTTTGAATTCAAATAAGGCTACTTATATCTAAGGATGTTTCTGTTGTTCATGAATGTTT
>JABASH010006193.1:0-10950 GCA_019776445.1 Tomocerus maximus
TTTTATTTAAATTCTTTTAACAGTTTAAAAAAACAAAAATTATTTCTATAACAACTTCGTTCCACTACTTTTTTACATCCATTTGAACATAGTTTATTTTGCTTCTCAATGTCAGTTCTACTTATACCATTGCTCTGGGTCTTGTATGCTGTTGTAGCAACTTTTCGTATGTAACTCGTTCGTCTTAAGTTTACTTTGTTTTTTACGACAGTTTTTGGTCAACTTGGAGCACTAATTAAATGGATTCTGTGTAGTGTTATTTTAAGCACAAATAAATAGTTTTAGGAAGATCCCAGTTCCATACAAACATGTAAATAAATATTTTTAGCAGTTCCACAAACATAAATAAATATGTTCTTAGGAATATCGCAGTTCCACAAACATATTTGTTTTGCATAACACATCATAATTCCTCATGCATTTAGTCTAACAGTCATCAGTCAATCCAGCAGTTTCCAGTACTCTGCCTTACACCAATAGTATTTTGGTATCATTCATTACAAGGTAGCTTGATGTCATGGTTACAATACAAGGGTTATATAGAAGGTATGGTAATGCTCTGCTGACAAAACCACTTACGGGGGGAATGCAAGGGTAGCCAATGGTTACATGCAGCCATCGGTTACCCGTCCATGTAGCCCACCCAGGCACTTCCCCGTAAGTGGTTTTGAGTGGTTTTGCAAGCAGAGAATTGCCATACCTTCTATATAACCCTTGTATTGTAACCATGACATCAAGCTACCTTGATTCATCCTGAGTGTACTTTCGAAATCTTTGAAAGCACGACTACGAACACGCATTGGGATTAATCTGTTGATTCTATAATATCTTACCTATTTCGCATTTCAATCTGTTGCAAACTGATTTGTAATTTGTAATGGTCCTTAAATGATAATGTATAATAGCATTTTGTTTCTGAATTTTAGGTGATTCAGAGGATGGGATAGCTGTAATGGAAGGGATCATGCATGGGAGTAATAGTAAGCTCAGCAATGCCAAATATGGAAATTTGACAGTTCAAATGGGGACAGACGTCTTTCTTAACTGCCGATTTGATCAGCTGGGGGACAAAGTTGTAAGACTTTTTTGCTAATTCATATTTCAGGTTGACAATCCAATGATGTCCGACAAGTTAAATATTTAGCAAAATTATGGCAATGCAACATTTTACTTATGTAAATGTAACTCATTTTAAATCGACAAATTTACTACCTATATGAATAATTAGATTATATGTGGAATTATATGCGTGGAATTATAATATTATACTATGTATGTATAGTATGTAGAAATATGTAAAAAAATATTAGAGAATCTGCCAGGGCGGAGGACCTAACAAAATTGAATGATTAACCACAGTATAAATATTATAAGGAATTTAGTAATGTAAACATCTTAGGTTCCACTATTCTCTTAAGGATGGGGCAAATACGTTGGTTTACCTGTACTTTCCTACTCTACATCTCTGTAAGCATAACTCGAGTAAAATCGAACCGAATTTGAAAATGTCGGCTGACATTTAAATTTCTGGTCTACACTTCGGACACATGAGGCTTAGATTTTGAAAATCTGCCTTGCTCGCCAAGATAGGCTATCCCGGTATCAAAACGGGGACTCACAAAATGAGCCTATTTAAGGAACCGACAGAAATGGACTGGGGTTTCTATATGTTGTAGTTGTAGCCCTACATTTGGTGACCAAAAGTCAACATTGCCAAAACTCCAGTTCCCGAGATAAATGGGGTCAAATATTGACATAATGACATGTCTTATATGTTACATTAATAATATTTTACTATCATATGACCCATCATTCAAAAACTGGTGTTAAAGCCATTCCATTAAGGACAATATTAAACTTCCAGCACACACAGGTCAAAGGTCAGTAGTCTTAATAAGTACTAGGTGATATGGTCATTCCGTAATAATAGAGCCGAGTGACATATCATTCGAAAGCATACTATAAACTGATTGCAAAATGCATAATATTGTACTTCTAGGACGTATAGAGATCAAAGGTTAGAAGACAAAATAAAGTATTAGGGGATTTGGTCACCTCATATGGCGCATCAAATAGAGTCTCGAGTGACATCATTCAATAGCATTTCATAAACTGGTTCGAATAAGCACAATAAAATGCTTCTTTGACGCTTATGAAGCATTCCCCATTCTCTCCATGCTACATTGAGAAATTATAGGTGGACTTTTGCGGCGTTTTGATTGGCTGAGGCATTATAGAATTATAGAAATTATAGATATTTAAATAATTCTGCCATACCTAAACATGTAAATCTGGAATTGCGGTTCAGGACTACCCCTGTCATATGACTTTTATCATAGTTTTTCAATGCTTCATATAGATCTATAAGATATAGTTTATATTATATTAAACCAACGTACTTACCTCAACCTTAAGTGGAAGACACCTAGAATCTACCACACTACTATCACAATCATACATGCAATTTCATGATCGGTGATCCGGAAAGGTTCGATGTTTTAACGATCCGAATCCCATCCAAACCATCTCTCGGATCGGATCGCTTAAATTTTTGAATTACAGCAACTCGGTTCGGATAGGATCGCTCAGTCGAAGGTGCATGCGTGATCACATTTAAACCGTGATGTTTTATATTTTAAGAAAACAAAATTTAACTTCTGATGATACCGAACTGTGTACGTATTGTAATATGGAAAAACCTAATAGATTTGTCCACTTGTTATGTGAATGTGAATATAGAATACACAATGGAGGACAGGTAGAATTCCTGAAGAATTATGTTCTGAAAAACCTAATGTACCTACTCGACTCCCATGATGCATTTAAATTGGCGAATCATGTTAAATTTATGGTTACTGCTCTACAGATTAGAAAATGGACAATTGCTAAATATTATGATTCGAGTAATTATGTCAAGTTTTATGGGCTACTTGCCCGCAAAGTACATCAATAAAAATATAATGAATTATAGTACCTAGTAGATAATTAGTAAGTAATTATATTATCTCCTAGAAATTAATGATTTTTTTAAAATTTATCTTAGGTTTCATGGATGAAAGAAGAAAACGGGATTCCTAAGTTACTTACTTACGGTCTGGCAACATACAGTTCTGATTCTAGACAAAGTCTGTATTTTGATGCACCAAACAACTGGCAATTGCGGCTCAAATCAGTCCAAGGCTCTGATGCAGGATCCTACAGATGCCAAATGTCCACTCACCCGCCTACCATGTTTCACTATAAGCTCAATGTTCTGGGTAACTCTATCTTATATGTGTATTATAAGAAGATTATGTGTAACCAGGACATGGGTTCAAATCCTAGTTACCCAGGCCATGGGTTCAAATCCTAGTTACCCAGGCCATGGGTTCAAATCCTAGTTACCCAGGCCATGGGTTCAAATCCTAGTTACCCAGGCCATGGGTTCAAATCCTAGTTACCCAGGCCATGGGTTCAAATCCTAGTTACCCNTACCCAGGCCATGGGTTCAAATCCTAGTTACCCGGCCTGGGTACCCTGGAAAAAATGCCGCCTTACTAAGCAATGCTTCAACAATAACATCGAATAAATTTTGGGAATAATCCTGTGAATATTGTGGGTGAGTATGGTCTGTGGTGTATTTCAGTTTCAGTGCTATTTCAATAACAAACAATAATATTATTGTTTGTTATTGTTGTGCTAAAGACTTGCTCATACATATCTCAGGTCAGTACCAGTGATGGGCGCGAGCTCATCCCTAGTCCTCCGATAGTTAGTCCTCTGCTGAACTTCAGTGAGAGAACTACCGAGTGGGAACACACCAAACCAATTGGTCGGTCTTGTACGTGTAAGGGAAATGCCTCTTCCGCCACAAGGTCCGCGGAAGTCCGACATTCATGTGCTGAAAAAATAAAATTACTTTTTCGTAGTTAAGGGTTTCCGGGGACGCGGAATTCGAAAAAGCTTTGCAGTTCTGTAGCTTTAAAATTTTTTGAAACAGATCGGCTGAGAATTGTAGAATTTGTTATTCTCTTATTATATAGATACTATACTACTCATTTGGAGCAAAATAGGGACCTTAGAAATGAAAATTCCGTGGCACATAATATTGTTTCACGTAATCATACTACAGTAAAAAACGCATTAAACATACTTTAAATGATCTATTACCACTCCTACATTATTGCTGGTATGCGTTACGTAGTTTACGGCATGCGTCATCAAAAAATAATTTACGGCATGCCGACTTTACACTCTTTTGCACCCCAACCCTTATGATAAATAACAATTTAAATTTTCCACGCTGGTTTCATAACCTGTAGGGATTAATTATTTTATATAGGAGTTTAATAAACTATTGTCAGGCGTCGGAAACGCCCTTTGAAACCCATCCGGGAGTCGGAAGGGCAAAAAGCCCGTTTAACTAAATCGTGGCACTGTACTGTGGGTATTCACGCAGATTGTGGTAAATGAAGTATATGGTGTGTATGGAGTAAACTATACACGGCCAGTTCAAAATGAACCAATGGCATGATTTACATTTTACGACGTATAACACAGTTTGAGGAATGTGTTTATTTCTTAAAAGCGTAAAGTATACTTTACTACAGATACACAACACACCGAGTGATTTCCACTGTAATGTAATGTGGGTATATAGTAACATATTTTTTATTGTTGCTGGTGATGATAGTAGCCCCGACAGTGGAAATCGTAGATGATGGACTGAAGCCTCTCAAAGATAAAATGTTCAAGACAGGGTCCACTTTGGAATTAAGATGTATAGTGGGCCAAATCGGGGTGGACAACTCTAGTCAACATGTTAGTTGGTATCACGCTGATCGTCTTCTCAACAATGACACTTTTCGAGGAGGAATCAGGTAACCTACTTAATTAAGGAGTTTCTTAATGTCCCCCAACGGAACTTACTTTTGGAGGACGCTCCGAAAGTCAATGTAACGACAGCCTAAAAAGTTGCATTTTTGGCCGAGAAAATGGAATTTTTGAAAAAAACTAAATTATTACTTACCTATCCCTAAAATATTGTCACCATATGTTGGAAACCGTGCTTGGACCAAGTTTTAGACAGAGATTACGTTTTTCTATTGCATCCAACTTTGTCGGCTGCCATTTCATTAACTTTCGGAGCGTCCCCCAACGGTGCGTGCCGTTGGGGGACATTGAGAAACTCCTTAATTGGTCTCTGAATACAATCTAGGTTCTAGGAAAACTGCATAATGGCCAGAGTATCGAGTGTGCCGCATGCAATTGATTTTAATTTATGTCTAATGGATTTTAATTTATTTCAAATTGATTTTAATGAACGGTAAATTAATTTTAATTTACGGCAAATTGATTTTAAATTACGGCAAATTGATTTTAAATTACGGCAAATTGATTTTAAATTACGACAAATTGATTTTAAATTACGGAAAGTTGGTTTTAAATTACGGCAAATTGATTTTAAATTACGGCAAATTGATTTTAAATTACGGCAAATTAATTTTAATTTATGGCAAATTGATTTTAATTTATGGCAAATTGATTTTAATGTACTGAAAATTGATTTTAATTGACGGCATGCCGTAAACTACTACCATGCCATTTATTTATAGCTGCTATAAACGGTTTCTTTGGTTAGTTTATGGCATTTACGCAAACGGCATGCCGTACACAAAAAAAAGTTTTACGGCATGCCGACTTTACACACTGGCAATGACCATGACTAATATTATTTTTATTTTTACAGCGTCAAGAGTTGGTTTCGTAAAGATTTTCTGCATTCAAAACTTAGCAAATTGTACGTGGCCAACGTCAACCGAAATGATTCTGGATGGTACACTTGCTCCATGGGACGCTCTGGAAATGCAACTGTATTTGTCTCTGTACTTCAGGGTATGTTCAATGTTGTTCCTGCACTCATCAATTAATAAACCATGAACGGTTTCGGATTTCCCCAATTCCCACCTCATTTTGATAGCCACCTGGGAAATTAGGAAAAAGTGAGGAATATGGGAAATTTCCAAGAAATGGAAAAGTGCTATGAAAAGTCATAATTATTATTAACTGGTATATGCTGTAAAATCCCTTTTAACTGATCGTATTGCAATTCATGTGTAAATAGTTTCAAAGTATTAACTTGCAAAGTTTCAAAGCATTATTTTGAGAGAGAGAATATATTTATTTTAGACCTACAATTTTCTAACCGCCCACCCGCATGTTGGAAGATTAACTCCTTGTTCATGTACCGAAATGCTTAATGGCATATTTATTCTGAAGGTGGAAACGTAATTCTTATCACGTAACCCTATTTATTATTATATGGTACATTATGAGAAATGTTAATTTTTGCAATAGTGTCGACGAGATACATTATTTTTGCATCGAGGTCTTCAAATAACGTTAATTAACTTTTTCGTTTGGTTAGTTGCTAGTTGCTAACTTCACGTTCTGACTTTTGGGTCTCATAGAAAAGTGGCTTCTGTTTCAAAGTACTGATGTCACCTCATTTTCCTCGAATTTTAATTTCTATTCAGTTGTAGTATATGCTTATCAATTGTGTGATTTGAATATTTGCAGGAGAAACGCCAGCAGCAATGCAGCATAGTGATGCCTCCAAATTACCTGGTCCAATTTTGATTGCAGTTGTTGCGGCAATGCTGAGTGTGACTGGTGTGATGGCAGGATGTTCCGCTCCCGATGCTCAACTTTTTAAAATCTTGGGATACCAAAGAGATAACCTTATTTGAGCCCGTCCCTTTTTCCCGCTCATTTTGTTGACGTTTCCTCATTCGTGTGGCAAGACAACGATAAGAAAGCGACTCCATCAACGTCACATAGATAGAGATTTGTTTATAAAACAGTGTTGGTCGATATCTTTATTCTCAATAGATATGTACGTTGTTATGTGAATGGTAAAAATAGATTCAGTTCAGCCAAACTGAGTTGAGTAAAAATTGCTTGGAGTCTCAAAAATCAGTTTGTCAGTCACCTTGGTCTGCTAACTCTGCAGACTAAGGAGGATTCTCTTCCGACCGAGTCTGCGCAATCCAGACTGCTCGAAAACACTCACTCAACTCAAAAATGAACAAAAAATGCTCAGCAAAAGATAAAACAGTGACGTCACGGGTGAGGTTTCTGAGTCAAAATTGAGTGATTAGAAACAACGTGGAGGCAGCAAGGCGTCTAATGTTAACCGTGCAATTGTTCCATCCAACTGTCCATTGTTTTTCCAAGACTGACTCAGTAACTCATCGTGTTAGTGTTGTTAAGGTGATATTGTACAGTGCAGGCGAAGAATGATAACAGGATGGTGCTATTTGGCTGGACACAGGCCTAATATAATTTGCTGTGCTAATATACAAAAACTATCTTTTTGTAGTCGACTTTCGATTTAGGTTAAGACCGCCCCCACATTATGTCCTGCTTAAAAATAATCTTTTGTTTTTATTCCTCCTTTATTGAGAAAAACAAATATATCATTTATTGTTATTTAAACTAATCTCAAAGTAGAATTCGAGCTGTTTTCCAGTCGACATCCAAAATAAAAAATTAAACGAACGTCCGTAATAATAAGCCAATAAAAGCATGAAGATAGATTACTGGAAAGGAAAATTCAGGATTTATTCGTCCTTCTAAATTAATTCAACTCAACTTCTAAAATTATATACATAACTGGCTGTCCTCGCAGCGGCACTTTACTGTTCTTATTTTGTCCAGGATTCAAAGCAAGTATTTCGACACTTGAGTTGCCCATTCACTTAAATCCACATTTGCTCATTTCTTCAGTTCTTTTAAATCCGAATCTCCTCATTTTCACAATTCACTTAACTCCAAAATCTTTCATTTTGTCATTTCGCTTAAATCCATGCTGAGAGGTGAGATGGATTTAAGTGAAAGGACGGAATGAGATGTGAGATGGATTTAAGTGAAATGACGGAATGAGGAGATGTGGAGTTAAGTGAATTTGTATATTAAAGGTGTAAAAATTAATTAATCATTAATTAACATGATTAATAATTCTCAATTAAAACATGAAATTCATACAATAATCTACATAAAAGCTCAGAGATTAGTGTATCCTTGGGTGTTCAAATTGCCCCCCCAAAAAAAACCTGGGTTTTTGCTAATTTTGCTACCCAAAAACCCAACCCAGAAACCCAGGCTTTTATGCCCTGGAATGGGCATCTAAGGTGTCGATTTAATGTTTACCCAGCAATTGTTATTTCAAAAGTTTACTTTGTCTTTTCTAAATTTTCTGCATCAAACATTTTAATTGTTTCCTTATATTTATAAAACTAAATGTCCATAATAGTGTTGCTATTCATTGATTCATTCATCGATGACATTCATAATCAGACGATGAATAGTGTACTATCCTTGACTGTGGACATAATATGTGGACAGCTTCTAACAGAGTATTGTGTTTGGTTGGGTTGTCAAGTTGTGTAATAATAATAATTAATAATACCTATTTGTTTTTTTTTGACATCGCCAATGTTTACATTGTAATGTTATGGGGACGACGCTGAAATGCCAAATTCAGAGTTGAAAACGTTCAAACTGAAATCGGCCATGACAATTGAACGAATGGACTAAAGTTTTTGAAAAAAAATTCAATTCTGCTGTTTAAAATTTGCAGCAATTTATTTAAAAGAGATTATTACATGCTTGATACCGCTAGGGTTACTGAAGTATATTGTTATTGGTAGGCGCTGCGAATCCAAGTGGCGTCACATTTTTTGCTTTGGCAACATGTTATCATGTCTCATGTTAATTGATATTGTATGGGTTTAATATACCTTGGCTCCAGACATGGCATTTGTTTCATTTTTCAAGGAATTTTCTTAAAGTATTTCGATATGTGAAATAAATGACATATTTGAAATAAATACAAGGCGCATGTGTACGCGCATGCGTGTTTAATTTATTTCAAGGGAAAACTATTGAAATAAATGCCATTTACCCTATTTATTTCCAATATTTCATTTTTCAAGGAAATTGGGTGAGGAATATTTCGCAAAATATTTCCAAAATTTCACCTATTTATTTCCGAGAAATATTTTTGCCTAAATGGGTCAAAATTCTTTAATGCGTTCGGGAGTTATTGTGAGGACGGACGAACGAAAAGACGGACTGTGCAGGTCTATAAGCTCGCTTCCTCGAGCGAGCTAAAATACAATGGATCGTCCATAAATTGTAATTGTCAAAATTGATATAATATTCTCGCTATGATTGTGTACCATGAACACCAACTTACACAAATACTAAAAAAATCAACAAAATATACTAGAGGTCCGAGATTGAATATTCCTAACCCCCGACATTTTTGTTGTACATAAAAGCCGATCTTGTTGTGAAGGGATAATAACTGGCCATAGGGATTACCATTAGAAATGGAACCTCTTTATTACAAGGATGGGTAGCGAACAATGGTGTATTTAACAAATAAAAAAATTAATAAACCATTGTTTGCTACTATTCATAAAGCGACCTTATTGCTTATACATGGTAATTACTATGACCAGTTACTATGGCTCCCTACTGTAGAAATGACATAAAAGTTGACAGGAATACCTGTTTCGATTTGTCAGAGTGAACATTAAGTAGTATTTGGGACGGTTTCGATACGGGGCATTATTATGATTGATACGGTATTCATAATATAGAGATTGTTATTTTACAGGCTGATGAAATTGTAAACATTATAAATTTAGTTGATATTTTACCTATACGATATTGTTATTGAAATAAATGAAATATATACAGCGCGCATGTGTATGCGCATGCATGTTTAATTTATTTTAAGTGAAATTTAGTGAAATAAACTGCCATATGGCCATAAATAAACTGCCATATCACACATCATTAATTTTCGACGAGAAATAACTTTTGACCTTTGACATCTTATAGAGGTCAACAATTTTGAAAAATGATTTTCCCCTATTAAACATACCTTCAGAAGGGCTTTAATTTTAATCCAGCAGAATTTCGATAAAAAATGTTTTGTATGAAAAACTGTCTATTTCAAAATGTTATTCATAATTTTGAAACAGAAGGAATACGATTTTCACACAAAATTCAAAAACACCCCGAGATACGATAAAGATCTACCTCTGGTCCAAGTTTCATCCAAATGCATCAAGTAGTTTAGGTGCTGTTTCATATTCGGATTTTAGGGTATTATTTCACGTAGGTCCTGATAAATGACTATTCCCATTTCCCACCCTCTCTTGTTGGACACCGGGGAAATATGGGAAATGTGGAAAATATGGAAAATAGTGTGAAATAATGGGATATAGTGGAAAATTATAAAATAGTAAGCCAAAAATTTTGCATTTTGGCGCAACTTTTGCTCTATTTTCCACTATTTTCCACTTTATTTTGCTTCCCACATTTCCCACTGGGAAATTTCTCATTAGTGGTATTTCCCAGTCGAAACCTTGTTTGAGAATGATAAATGATGTGCTATATTATATTTGTATAGGGGCCATTCAAACTAATGTACAAGTACAATTAGAAACTATTCAAGATAATATTATTGGATTTATTGTACATTTATTCTACAATAGAATATAAAAAATCCATATACAATAATCGTTTAAAAATGCAGTAGAAAAATTGTAACTAATCGTGCTAATATTATATAGACTGCAACTCTCTCGTGTAATTGGATCACCTGTTGTTGCATGACACTGCACTGTAATAAAGCTGAATCAATGAATCAATCAATTGAACCCCTCTATTAAAAAGCCCATTCATGATATCCAAAAATTATAGCCTGGGATTCCATTAGAAGTTTTACGGTACTACTAATTTATAGAAAAATAAATTCTGCATTCTATCATTTTGGATAGTTTCAAATCATTCTGAATAGTTTCAAATCATTTTGAATAGTTTCAAATCATTTTGAATAGTTTCAAATCATTTTGGATAGTTTCAAATCACTTTGAATAAGTAGTTTCAAATCAT
>JABASH010006194.1:0-10950 GCA_019776445.1 Tomocerus maximus
GTGGTCGGATGTCGGGTGTCGGGTGTATTGACTGAGCCAACTATTTCTAATTCTAACATTGAACATCTAAAGAAATTTTCGTAAATTATATTTTTTACGACACAGGTCAAATTATTTATAGATAGGTATGTTTTATACTTCTTAGCTTATTACTATGCATAATTGCAGGTTCCATAACTGCAATAAATACAACGAATTATCCGGAGTCAAGCAGGATAAGAAAAAGGGCATCGAAATGTGTCCAAATTAGATATAATCCACCAACCACCAACAACATTAAAACCTAAAGTTAATTAAATGTAAAGTCACAAGTTAAGTTCGGTAACTTTAGCAATAATTAAAACTGAAAACATGTAAAAATGGAATGCTACAGGGGAAATTGTGCAATTTGTGGAATACAAACTGCATCGGAATTGCGAATTCCAGAGAATGGAACCGAAATTTTGTCAGCATGGAAATCTCAATGTGCGGAGACCCTTTGCAATGTTTTATTCGAATCAGAACTTCGGAGCGTGTTCCTACGGTACTTCGAAAACGAAAACTATTGCTCTCACTGTTTGCAGAAGATTCGGGATATTAACTTTACCTGGAGACAGTTGGAGGAGTTTAAACGTCAAATGGAAAAACAGATGACGGGAATCTGCGTTTTGTTGGCCAATAATTACAAAAATAGGAAAAATAAAACAGCATTCTTATTAAAACAAGACTATATCCCTTCACCGGAAGGCAGCTGTGCAGATAATTATCCTGCGAGTAAAATTTTGGAAATGATTTACACCGGTAACTAATTGAAATGCATGTTTATTTGATTAGATATTCTTAATTTATGATTTTAAAAATTCAATATTAATGTAATTAATGCCATTGTATGTTTTTAACTGCATTTAACTATATTTATGTTGTAACTTACATCTTTTGCATATTTTAATTTTTAGAAATTCTTCCGAAAGTGCCATTAAAACAAGAAAATAACTTAGATGACACATTTTATGATGACCGGTTACTCGATTATACAGTAGTAGTGAAGGAAGAACATTCCAGACCAGAAATCACTGATGCAAATGATTATGATGATTACTTTGATGTTGGTGATGAGAATTGGCAGTCCGAAAACCCGTTTCCTGACGCTGTTTCTAAGAAAATTCACGGTGTACCAAGGAAAAAAATAAAAAGTGATACTATTTTTGTTTTATTTTAAGGTAGATATTTTGATTTATGACTATGGTATGGTAAACGTTAAAAATAATTATTTTCCATGCAGGAAAGAAGGTAAAAAGGAAATTTTCAAGTAGACCGAAGCGTCGATTGCGTACACTTAAAAGAAAAGCTAATATTGTTAATGAATGCAACAATGATACGGACAGTGATATGGAAGAGAATTATGCTCAGTCAGATGATTCGGACTGGCAACCATCGAAAAAGGTATGTCTGAGCAAAAATAATGGGCAATGCGATTTGCCATCTCAAAAGGAAGAATCTCCAGAAATGTTTAGCGATGAAAGTGATCAGTCAGATAACTCCCCTAATTATACATCGAATGAAGATTCAGACAATATGACATTATTTGAATTGGCAGCAAGAAAGGCAATGCAACGACAAATTACAGATTTATCTTGTGAAGAAAAACCTACATCTAAAAGGAAAAGACAAGCCTTATTAGAGTCTGATATAATTTTAGACGATTCTGAAAACCTGATTCTTAAAAAATTGGCAAGATTAAAATTTGTAAAAAAATTTCGTTTAAAACAACTAGAAGAGACTGAATTAGCATTGGTTGCCAAGATAGCTCAGTATAGTCTTCCATCAATTCGACGACTAAAATTGACGGCAAAGGAAAGAGTTACTATTTTGGAACTAAATCGTAAAATTCGTGATCGAAGTCGAACTCGAAATACGGGTCGTATACCAAAAGCTGATAGACTCCTTCCCTGCACAGAGGATAATTGTAGCGACAAATTAAAAACCAAAGAAGAGTTAGACGCCCATGTTCGAGAAAAACACAAAGGTTAAATTACACTATTTAAAAAAATCTAAATGCATTATTACGTAAAATTTGGTTAGAAGTTCTTTACTATTGTAGTTTTAAATACTTTTCAGGTGAAAAATTAGGATTTTATTGTACAACCTGTCCGAAACAGTTTAAGTCATATGCTAAAGTGAAGTCGCATAGAAAATATTGGCACCAAGGCTTGAGGCTTTTGTATTTTCACTTTTGCAAAATTTGTCAAAAGGGTTACAAAACAGAAGAAGAATTAAAAGCTCATTCTGAAACGGCACATCAAGGTCCGAATCCATTTACTTGTGCATTTTGTAATGCTGAGCGTCTGACATCGTTGGATCTAATCCGTCATATGAATGAATCTCATTCTGAAGTAGCTGAAGCAAAACCGGAAAAAAACATTCAAAAGCTATCATGTGAAATATGTAAGCAATGTTTTAGAACGCAGAAAGGTCTGACAAGACATTTACAAAAACATCAAGAAGAGGAATTGCAAGTTAACTGCGACTCGTGCTCTAGAACGTTTCCTTCCCAGAAAGCTCTTGTAAATCACATCGGCAAGAAACACACTTACATTGTTTGTGATGCATGTGGCAAATCAATTACTAGGGGTGCTTTCTTAAAACATCAACGAGTTCACAATGGAGAATTAAATTTTGAATGTACAGTTTGTGGGAAACGTTATTTGACATGTGACCAATTGTCCAACCATGAACGAACTCATTCTGGAATCCGATCTTTCATTTGCTCTGTTTGCGGTAAAGGATTCTTCACAAAAGTTGTGTTACAGGGTCATGAAAAAATACACGAACCAGGCTACATCCCTCGAAAGCCATTCAGGCGAACAAAACCAAATAGAAAAAAGAAAATAAAGGAAGCAGTTTCTGAATGTGAATTTCGAAATAGCCCTTCATCATCATCAAATTTAAATAATGGACCTTTCCTTGAACACCAGAATATTTTCGAAAATAATTTTTGTAATATTCAGCAGCCACAATTCCTAATGTCATTCGATAAGTCCCAGATTGATGCAACCCAATTATGTGGTTTAACAGCTTCCCTAACCAATATGCCGCAATTTCTCTGACAACTTATATTCGTCATATGTTTTGTTCTTATATACGGTGACGTGTTATACATTGTATTAAATTATGCATCAAGAGCAAATTCCATAACTGATCGAAACATTTAGCATTTTTCATTAACAGACATGTACAGTGTACATTTGCCTGCATCGGCAGTCCATAATTATAGAAATTGCCTTTGGGGGACTTTGGACCTGCGTCGGAGTCAAAACATTCCCCATTTCAGCAGACAGCGTCCCAAACTTTTCAACCAAATCTAATTCTGGAACAGTATCTGAAAATTAACAGATAACTGATTGATAGTTAATTGATATTACCCAATTTAGAATAAATTATTATTCAAAATTGAATATGAAGCGCTATATGGCTATAAATGACTCCAAAACAGAATAAACGCTATAATGAAACTTCTAAGACGCTTACTTATAACAGATTTTTGAAAACTGCTGGCACAAACAAGATTACGAAATTAATGTATATTTTATTAAATTAAATGCAATAACTATTTTCTGATTTCATAGTTGATCAATCATTGTCATTGTATCTTTTGTGGTCTTACGGAGCCAGTGACAATGTACTTCAAAAGCATTTTGCGCGTTACGCGTTTTAAGTAGGTACCTACATTCTCATTGCTGTTAAACATCGTTAAAATGTTTTAGTTTTATCAAGTTTTGTTTAATTTTAGTAAATTATCTCTTAAAAATTATCCTCGATGCGTTTCTCGTAGTACTGTATTTTTAATGATAAATATTGAAATAAAATATTCACTTTTACAAATATATTCCTAAATAAAATATAAATAACCATATTTTGAAGACCTTACGGCTGTTAATATTAACCTAGCGGTAATAGCGGGTAGTTATAATGTTAGGTGCCAAATTCCCTTTTCTCATGACAACTAGTACGGCCTCTGGCCGATTGAGAGTTTTGGCCAGCTCACTCGAAAGACCTTAAAATGAAAACATCTGCTTTGCACAATAATTATTTTCAAATCTAAAGTCTTTAAAAATATAATTTGCTATTGCTATGCAAGTGACAATAAATGAATTCAATTCATTCATTCATCACCACCTTAAAGTCAACCAAAATCATTAATATTTCATAAATATTAAACTTGCAAAAACAGAAATTTGGTCAAAAGTCAACATCAAACTCAAACTAAAAAATATTATAGTCAACGACGACAGTCAATTGCTGTTTTCAGCTAATTTGGTCAGAAACGATGCATAATCGTGTAAAGAAATTTTGCGAATTTACCATTTTATGAAAAATCCCCACCTTTTAGTGGATTTAGTGTGTCAAATATTATTCATTCCTCCAATTGTGCGCGTATGCTTGCAAAACAAAAGCATCCAGATTTAATAAATAATATGTTTAAGTTCAACAGACATAAATCGCTATTGCTCGAATAATAAAAAATTAATCGAAACTCAAACTATAATAAAACTACCCCAAGAAGAATAAAACCAAAATTCTATTAAAGTTTGAAATTAAAATAAATATTTGTAAAAGGTCTATGTGCAATCAAATGGAACGGGACTGGGAATGTCAATCAATCGTATGGATTTATCATTGAAAAGTGTTTCTAGTAAAAGCAACCACCTGACCAAACAATAAAATGAGACAACAGTACCAGATATTAAAACAGTAAATTGCCACTAAGAGAAAACCTATCGTAGGTGTGTTTTAAAAATGACATTATCCTGGAAAATCAATTACTATATTCGTTCAATATTTTTTATTTGCGAAATCGTTACATATATCGTCAGTGTATGTTTCTTCCCTCAAAGGACACTAAAAGCTTCTTCCAATGTAAAATGGAGTTACCTCATTTAGAATTAGAGAGGCGATATCTATTTACTTAATTACAAATCGAATGAGCCCTATATATAAAAACTTGCAAATCAAGTTTGTATTCAAGTGAAGCCTGAATTACTTTGATTCCACGCATCAGTCGAAATCGAAATAGTAAAACTCTTAAAATGAATTTTAAAACATTTTTGACTCTTTTTGTGTTTGTTGCAGCAATGATAACCTTAGCAGGTAACCTAAATTACACTTTCTATCTTATTTAACAGATATCTTCTATCACATTTAGATTTGACAGAATTTTATTATTTTATTTAGCATCCCAAGGGACATACTGTCCACAGTTATGTTACCGACAAAGATGTCATGCCCATTCTGAGGGATCATGGTGCCCAGAAAATATGGTCACTAAAAGTTGGGAGTATTGTAACGGAGTTTTGGGCAAAACTGAATTATGCTGCACTCCAGAGCCTCACATTCCTACCGGAGAAGAAGATACCCAATAGAAATTCTAACTTTATAAAATAACTGTGTAAAGAAAATTAAAGTTATTAACGAATTAAATTTTCTCAGTTCATTTCATATTTCATTTACAAAAACATATATTTCAATTACATCTTGGTTCAAATCGTTTAAATAGTTTATAAAGCTTTGAAAAACATTCAACGAATTCTATCAATAACACTATATCTTTATAATTTTAAATACTTTTAATATTTGATGTAAGCAACAATTTTATTAAATTCAAGTAAATCAAAGGTTTACAATTTTTGACGTTCCAGCAAAGCAGAACTAATAAAATAGCAACGCACTAGGAATTTCCATGGTTCGTATAGGAACTTCCGAACTACTTCCTAGTAGGAACTGTTCGTAACTGGAACCATGGGAATTCCAAAAGTTTGAAAAATAGATAAATGTTGATGTCTAAAATAAATAAATAGAGTACTTCTCATTGCCGACATCATCGTGCATGGTAACATCAAACCTCCCGTTCACCTTGATGTCTGACATCATTTCACTCATTTTCATGTCATAAAGACGAGCATATCAGATCATAGGTTGACATGGCAAATGGGTGGGGGATGTTTGATTTCGTGCTATGAAGTTATAGTTATGGGAATGAGAACAATATAATGGACTAGACAGGTGTATTGTCAGATATTTCATTTTGGGCTGCCTTGTTTGCCTTCCTGGCTCTTCGTGTCTTACTCCAGTAGTCAATGCCTTGCTTTTCGTGAACATTTTTCCTATGGAAAACCAGATTGCTGTAAAACTTGAATCGCCAAGTGCACAATTCGCAGCCGAAGGGTCTGTTCGGATTATGCAACTCGTTGTGTCTGGTCAGAGCTTCTTCACTACGAAATTTTTGAGAACAGACGGAACAGACGAAAGTTGGACGACGAACGTCTCTTTTTGAGACGGGTAATTTCAGATGTACTTTGTCGATATGTATTTGGAGGTCTTGTAGAGCAGCATATTCCTTGGGGCACAGATCACACCGCACTTTAACTCCATTATGTCGTTTTCGGTGTTTCCTAAAAACAATTAATTACTCAATTATTAATTTTAAATAAGAATAAATATAGTAATTTTACCTGAGATTTCTGATGTCGTTAAAAGTGCTACCACATGCGTCACAGACATATGTTATCCCCAAGTGAACTTGATCGACATGAGTTTTCAAATGACTTGATGACACAAATGATCTATCGCACTGCTTACAAGGGTATGGAGTTTCGCCCGTATGTGTTCTTAGGTGCACAGTTAATCTAGCAAAAAAAATTATTGGCTGGAATTAATACTTAAATTATACTCTACTTAACTTATACTCTACATTCATATCAATAGCACGCTTGTGACGTCACTAAGGTTAATTTACATTTAAACAGTTTCAAACAGGGTGTCATGTCATTTATACGTCACTAATCGTGAAAATGATATGAATAGGAATTAATAATACATATTTATAAACTGAATTTCAATATTTTTTATTTTACATGTTATTCTTTGTAAATGACTTTCCGCATATTTCACAAACGTGTTTCCTGTCCAAGTGGCTGGTGTAGTTGTGATTTCGTAGCTGTTGGGAAGAGAAAAATCCCATTTGACATTGATTGCAAAAGTAGGGCTTTTCCCCCGTGTGAGTTCTCATGTGCGTGCTCAAAGAGCTTTCACTTGTAAACGAGCGAGGACAGAAATCACAAATAAACTGCCGCTCTGCCTTTTGGTCATGACGAAGCACGTGGGCCATCAACATGCTTCTTAGGCGGTACATCTTGCCACACTGCTCACACGCATAATGTCCTTTTCTCTTGTCACTTGTCATTTCATTCTTGCCATGGACATTCTCTTTGTGCAGTTCTAGTCGGGAAATCGTTGGGAATCCGTCGTTACACTCTCCGCATTTGAACGGCATTTCGTCTTGGTGGGCCACAGAGTAGTGCTGTTCCAAATCATTTTGAGTATCACTCAAGACCTGGCAGATGACGCATTTGTACTTGCATTTCTTGTGGCTCATTGAATGATCTTTAAAATCTCTCGAACTTGTAAATGTCTCTTGGCATACACCGCAGACGTAAATTTTCTTCTGCTTCTCGCATTCTTCTTTTTTGTGAAATATTTTCAAATGTGACTGCAATAAATCATCCTGCAGAAAAGTTTGTACACACAATTGACACTTCAAAATATTTTCTCCGTTGTGCCGCGAGACGTAATGGCGTTTCAGAGCTTGAGTCGTCCTGAATTTGGCTGTGCAAAGCAAACAAGACTGATAATCTTTATATTCATGCCGTTTCCTATTTGCTTTGTGGTGAAGCAATTTTCTTCCCTTCGATTTGATATTTTCCATTCCGTTTTCTTCCTTGATCTTGGTACCTTCGGCTAAATGTTGTCTCAACTCCGAACGATGACTCCGGGAGTTTTTATGGACTTTAAAATGTTTCTCTGTGTACAGGACAACATGACACAGTCCGCAATTAAATTCTTTCAGTTTTTTCAGCTGCACGATTAACTTTGGTGAAAATGGATCGTCAGGAAATGCCTTGCCATTTAAAATAATCGGTTTGACATCTTCCACATCATTAAAATCATCATTATGATCGTCTGAATAATAAATATCGTCTGAAAAAGCTTCATTGGATAAATCGTCCATCAGAGATGTTTCAGGCACAACCATCATATTTATATCCTCTGCAACTTCTGACTGAAGAATCCCATTGCTGTTGCAATTGTCTGAAATTTCTGTCGACGGGGCTATTTCATGTTTCAGCGATTCTTCTATAAATGAAGACAAAATAAATAAACTGAATAATGTGTACAAAAACAAGCAAAAATCTTACCCGGGACATTTGCTCTAGAAAAATCAACATAATTTATGGTAAAGTTAGATTGGTCCATTTCCTTGGGTACAACTTTGGTGACCGAAATATTATCTTGTTTAATATTCTGATCTCGAGTCCACACATCGCTTAGATTGACATTAGGATTGTCATTTGAAACGAATTCGTGATGATCTGTTGTGGTATTTTCCATTTCCTGGATGACTTCTGTACAGTTGGAAGTTGAATTTGATTCTAATGCCTTTCTGAATCGTATTTTCAATTGCTGTAGCAGCAGGACGTCAGTCTTGATTTTCAATTGCTATAGAAAGATAATATTCATTTCATTCAATTTATGGCGATTAGTTATTGATCAGAAAAACTACAACTATTTACTATTTCGAATATTAACGAATATTAATAGAAATCTAAACAAATGACAACGAAATCTTAAAATAACCTGTTTTCGATGATGTGTTTTTTTATGCTGAGTAAATCCCCATCGTTGCTTAAAGCTGGTGTCGCACAATGGACAGCTGAATGCCTTTTCCTCGCAGTGGGTGAGCCAGTGATCAAATAAAAAGTTGCTGTTTCCACGTTTGGTGCCACAAATATTGCAAGTCAAGTGAGTGAAGTCTTTGTTGGTTCTGTGGTACTGCATATTGTGGGCTTGCAAATTGACGGATTTTGTGAAATCCTTACTGCAAAGATGACAAACAGTGTCTTCCGTATTTCCGTACCGATGGGCGTTGACTTTGTGGTAGTAGAGCAGAAGATAATTGTCAAAGGTTCTTGCGCACGTGGGGCAACTTCGTTTCTCAGCCTTGTTCTTTTCACAAAAGGAGGTTTTATGAACATGCAAAACGGAGGCGGATGCAAATCTCTTTTCGCACACTTTGCACTGATAACGTTTTTCGTTGAGATGTATGGAAGTGTAATGAGTTTGGTACGTCGCATCATTCGCAAAAGTTTTGTAACAATCGCTGCACTTGATTCGCGAATTTTGCAAATGGATCTTTTTATGATTCTCTAAAGTATGGGCCGATTTGAACTGTAAATTAAACACGTGACCAAGGTTTTTGCAAATTCCACTGCTCCTGCTCGGCATTAGGTTGTTTCATGCTCAAAATATTTTCTGGACACACCACTAATTGTCCGAAAAGACAGAAAACTGATACTAATATAAGTTGTGTTCAAAAACAGCCTAATGCAGAGCGCAGGACACATGACATTAACATTTAATTGATTTAAATTATTTTATTATTAATTACCTGCTTCCCACAGGATTCGCATTGGAATGGTCTATCCAACTTATGTACATGATATTTATGACTGGCTAATTGTCTACTGTAAGCACACTTAAGTCCGCAAGATTTGCAAGAAAGTGGTCTGAATGTTTGACGGCTCGGATCTGAGCCAAATCCAAGAGCGTCAGTAACAACATTTTGCAAGAATTTCAAAACCGACTCTGCGGCTTCAAAATGCTGGTTGTAGAAATGAACGGTTAGCAAATTTAAATCCGCGAAACTTTCCCCGCATTTTTTGCATTTTGAATTGGCTGAACTCGGATGGTCCGTCAAGTGGAGGAGGGTTTTCCAGATAGAATCGCATTTATTTTCGCATAGTGGACAATGGAATGCCAGAGAGGATCCTTCTGCCTCCTGAAGATGGACTAATAAATGGTCAGCATAAATTCTGTAGTCCCAAAAACGTCTTGGACATTGCCCACATTCGAAAACTTCACGAGGAATTTTATTCTTTCTCCTTTCTACAACTTTTATTAGCATTTGTAGCATATTGTCGCTGATTTCGGTGTGCTCTTTGTGATGATGAATGCAAAGAGAGTCCAGATCTTCCGACTGTTGGCCTGAATTAAATAAATAATAAATAATTTTTTTTTCAATTATTATGGAATGTATTTGCTATTTACCACAAACGAGGCAATTGAAGTCGTTGTCGGGAGGATGATGAATTTGATGTTGGAAAAGACTATACATTTTCCCAAATGTTTTTCCACAAAGGCCACATGAGTACAAAAAACTTTCTAAATCTTTAAAAGTCTCTTTTTCGTGACTAACCACATGGTAGTTGAATCGCAAAATAGTGCCAAACTCCTCTAGGCAAATTTCACATTTGTAGATTTTTCTTTTTTGACGTTTTTCAACTTCTAACATTTTGGGAATTTTATTCTTTGTCTTTTCGTTTCTTTTCTTTTGTGTTTGGTTTGGAATTTCTTTGGCATGTACAACTTGGCAGTGATCAAGGAGTACCTCAAGGTTTTCAAAATTTTGCCCACAATTTCGACATTTAAAATCCTTTTTTGAACTGTGCCAGGCCATGTGGATCTTAAGCCCTCTTCGACCGTGGCATTTCTTATTGCACATCGGACACAGACATACAGAACTTTCGTCCTTTGATTTCGTACGGTTTTCGTCCGTAACAAAATCAGGATTCTTTCTTAGCAATTTCTTTTTCTGATTGATTTTCTGACGACGAAGGAGACGTGCCTCTTCTGTTTCCTTTGCCAGAAATTTTTTATTTCTTTCTCTTTTTTTCTGAAGACGAAGGAAAAGCGCCTCTTCCGTTAGTTTCGAAAGATATTTTTTATGTTTTTCTCTGTTGTTCCGAAGGCGGTATTCACGCTCTTCTTCTGTTTCTTTCGAAGGACGGGCTTTTCTTAGTTCCCTCTGTGTTTGAAGGAGACCCGTTTGTCTCTCTTCCTTTTTCTTCCCTTCAATGA
>JABASH010006195.1:0-10945 GCA_019776445.1 Tomocerus maximus
AGAGATGGCTTCAAGGGATGGACCTCCGACAGATTCAATGACTGGGCGGATAACTGGCAATTTGTTTCCTGGGGTAACAATTGGCATGATGGATGGACCGGAAATGACCTCAAGGGAAGGTCCTCCGACAGATTCAATGACTGGACGGATGGATGGCAATTTGTTTCCTGGGGTAACAATTGGCATGATGGATGGACCGGAAATCACCTCAAGGGAGGGTCCTCCGACAGATTCAATGACTGGACGGATGGATGGCAATTTGTTTCCTGGGGTAACAATTGGCATGATAGATGGGCCAGAAACAGCTTCCAGAGATGGGCCGCCAACTGCCTCTACTATAATATTTTGAAACAAGTTATTATTTTTGTGAAGTTTTTTAGTAATATTGTGGTATGAATTGATGAAATAAAAGTTTACCGATTGGTTGAACGGAGGGAAGCTTGTTACCAGGTTGGACAACGGGGAATACCGAT
The DNA here is from genome assembly GCA_019776445.1 of Tomocerus maximus. Taxonomy (NCBI): domain Eukaryota; kingdom Metazoa; phylum Arthropoda; class Collembola; order Entomobryomorpha; family Tomoceridae; genus Tomocerus; species Tomocerus maximus. Next base: position 474 of record JABASH010006195.1, read on the forward strand.
GGGCGTGAAATTTCAACCTGAAAAGAAGTTTTTTTGAATTAATGCAATGGTAATTGGAGTTTTAAAACGTGCAAATAATAAAATGTGCAGGGCAATTAAAATACTTACTGCTGGTTGAACTGCAGGCCTGTAGATAATGCTTGCTGAAGCCCCGAGGGCCAAACCGAGAATGCAAATAACTGACAACTTCATTTTGCAATGTATTTGTCAATAGGATATTTTGCTTTGCGGTAATGGTTTCTGTTGATGACTTTTGTTACTAGTTCTTGCTTTGGCAGAGAACTGACTTGGAATATCTTTCTATCGAATTTGACTTTGTATTTATATGATTTTCAGCAGCGAAGAATTGTCGAGAGGTCATAAAAACCTTTATCTGCTTACGTATTTTGACTACGTTTTCAAGATAATCACATTTAATTACCATATCATAGACTTACAAGAAGAGATTTTATTTCATCAGGTCAGCTCTGGCTCTGGTTTTGTAAAATTGTTCATCTATTGCGGGTTGGCTGCCCTGAGACTTTCGAGTATTACATCATAATAATTTTATTAGCATTAACCCGGTTTTGATTATTTATGATTAGAAATGAGCATCGGATTAATAAATGTTTGGTAATCTCTGGGTGATAAAAACGTTAACAGCGACAAAATTTGTGCTGATAGTTACTTCACTTTGTTCTGTAGAAGTTTTAACCATATCAGGATCAGGACATAAAAGGATGTTGTATTTTATTATTTATTATCAATACCAGTGCAGTGGTGGACTGGTGGTATAAGTATATAAGTATATAGTACAGGAAAGAATGTTTATTGTATTTACTTTAAAAGTGGTATTCAAGAGAATTTATTGCTGGATGTTATTGTGACTTATTTGCATTACCATTTAGCATCATGTAAAAATTGCTGAGATAATGAATGTATCTCTGTGTCCTGTGTATAACTGCAAATTGGAGGGGAGATGAACATAGATGAATCAGTGAGATTAGGAAACATATCTATATACAAATGTATTTTTCATCTTTGTAACATTATTATTACTAGTGGCTTGATCTGCTGCTTGTAATTAATTAATTTGTCTCACGCAATTCCACGATGTCTCAATATTTTGTCAGCCAGATAGTACGAAATAGTCCAATCCAAACCGCTTCTATACCAAAAAATAATTACTTTGACTTTCTATAGTCAAGCATTTTGATAGTCAAAATTACTTCGACTTTATATGCATTTTGATAGTCAAAATTAGTTGTTTGACTTTATATGCATTTTGATAGTCAAAATTAGTTGTTTGACTTTATATGCATTTTGATAGTCAAAAATTATTAGCTGCTTTGGCTTTCTATGCATTTTGACAGTCAAAATTGCTTGATTTAACTTTGTATGGATTTTGACTGTTAAAATTACTTGATTTGACTTTATATGGATTTTGACAGTCAAAATTACTTGATTTGACATTTGAATTTTGACACTCAAAATTACGTGATTTGACTTTTGCATTTTGATAGTCAGAATTAGTTTCTTTGACTTTCTGTGCATTTTGACAGTCAAAATTTCGGGTTTGTTAATGTTAATAAAATCAGTAAATTAATGTTTCTGGCGCAAGAAATCACGAAATTATTATTACTGTGGCCATATTTTTAATCGTAACATGTGTACACGGCCCCCTTTGTTACGGCTTGCCGTTCGTTTGGGCTGGTTCCAGTAGTTGCATTTACATGCATTTTCCTACTCCGCCAGATCAATGATAACTCGCCTAATTATTGTCAATCAATCTGGACATAATTAGTCTCTAAATTAAGATTAACTATCCTGGAAGGTCCTAACAGCGAGATATTTCACAATTTTGACCTGTAGAAGTCACAGTAGGCAGATTTCAAAAAAAAAATCACCATTTTTTCGGCGGGATTCATTTAGGAATTTTTTAAAAAATAACAAAAAGTCTTATGGAAAAAAGCGGCCTGTTAGGACCCTCCAGGACACAGAGAATGTCTGGTAAAAAATGTATTTTCCAAAACGAGTTGTTTTTGAGTTACAATTGATAAGTTAAAAGTAAAAAATTTGAATTTGTTTGTACTCATCGCAATGTAAATTGATCGAGTTCATACCAATCCCCGTTAGATGCTTCGTGTCGCTGGAACCCGCCCTTAAGCTTAAGGAAGGAGTAATTTTCCCTATTGTTTGTAGTGGTTGATTAGTTTTGCCATCGAGGCAAAGCCGCAAGTTCCTTTAAATATACTTTCCGAGCGTCCCGCACAAATTGAAAACATGCAGGACAATAAGAAACTCCTCTGAAATTTGAAAAATTGATCAATTTTTTGATGAAATATCAATAATTTTTGCGAGGGACGGTCTTTCTAGGACAAGTAAATACCGCCTAGAGATATAACCTAATTAAGTAATGTAATGTTAGTTACATTTCAGTCATTTGTACCAGCTGTCGGCTGCTTACGTGTGCTTCTTCGGGGGAAAACATTTTGTGCAGGACATTAAGAAACTTCTCTATCACGATCAGTGTATGCAAAATACCACTTTTTAAGTAGTGGTAAAAAGTGAATTTTAATGGTAATGGTAATAATGGTAAAAAGTGGTAAAAATTAGTTTTATTTAAATTTCGTACAGATTGATGAATAAAAATAGCCGCTGAAATATGAAATATGAATAAGTTAATCAGCCGGCAATTGTTGTCACAAATAGACTGTTTAATGTAATGTGTGTTCAACACACAAAGTCTTAGTCCACTAATTAAGCCAATGTGGTACGCTTTGCCACCCAGACGACCGTTTGATGCTTTTACTGTCATAATTGCCTTTAATTTTCTTTTTAGTAAAAGTGTATCTCCTCCGGGACTACTAGACATACAGACTTGAGGTTGGTATGCCTGGAAAGCTGGAATTTTTCTTAAACTTTTCTCAAGAGAACATTTTCTATTTCCATCTTTGATTTTGAGTTATTGAATTTCTTAGCTTAAAAACATCGGAGGAGATACACTTTTGCTTAAAAAAGTTGTCATTTTTTGGGAGTGTAGCAAATGGCTATGGCTTTTTGTTAGTTTCATAGCAACATCCACATAATTTGGGCTCACGATTTCTAAAGGCTTCTAAAGCGTACATCATTCCCTTAAGCAATAATTTACGGATAATTAATTACAATTAAATTAAGAAAATATTGATAATTAAATTACAGCTTTTCAGCGCCACAATTTCACTGAAATAGTAAAAACTGTTATATAGTTAAGCGACATGTACGTACTCATGTGGTATCGCAAGCTATCATTTAATTATCTATATTTTCTTAATTTGTAATTAATTATCTAACTTGTAAGTATTGCCTTCATTAGTGGACTTGTTGAACCCACATGTTAAACAGCTTATTTGTAACAACAATTACCGACTGATAAGTTATTTCATATTTCAGCGGCTATTTTTATTCATGATTCTGTACGAAATTTAAAAAAACTATTTTTACCACTTTTTACCATTTACTACCAATATTGAGGTAGTGATATTTAACGTTAAATACCATTAAAAACCGCTTGCCACTGGAAAGTGGTAAATGGTATTTTGTACACTGATCACGATAGTAAGGCAAAGTCAAGTCACCGTTACCAAGTCTCAATTTACTAAATACTGCTCCATCGTTCGTTTCTATCCGAAATGATGCGGTAATTTGAAAATTTATTACTGAAAGAAAGAGAGGAGAGGACAGGAGAGCACATGTTCACTTTTTGGCTTCAGAAACCTTTTTGAAAACGTCAAAATTTAAAAGAAAAAAGTTCAACATTTTGTGCCTCTTTAGGTAGTCTTCAAAGTGCATATTTTTGATTTCATTCGTCTTTTGTGACCTTTTCCAACATATAATCTTCCAATAATTTTGAATTTACTGTATATAACAGATAACTAATTAACAATTAATGTTCGTGTAGAGAAAAACAGATGAATTTAGCCAATAAACTAAGAAGTACAGTCTTGGGCTTGAAGGTAAGACCTTTTAACGGAGGCCTTTGCCCTAGATAATAATATATATATTCAATATTCTTGCATTTTGATAGTATAGGTTGATGTTGTTGACATCCACAACATCGAAGTCGAAAAGTATCTAACATTTTTTGTTTTTGTATATATTGTATGTTTATATATATGTATGTATATAATGTATGTTATATATATAAATATATATATCAATAATAACTATGAATGAATTATCTGTTTATTTATTACTTATTTATTTGCACGGTCAAATTCCTCCCCTTTACTTTATTGAGGTAGTTATATTGTCGGGGAGGTTAACTTTGGGTTTCCAGCTACGATGTATGACGTAATTTTCCGGGGGTAAATTTTTGAATTTATCTGAAACTAACTGTTAAGCCAATTCTTAATATATATTAAAATAAAAATAGGTACTATTTTCGTGCAACTGCAAGCGCACCTTTGTTGATTTCATAATTAGAATAAACATGCATTGCAAAATTGCAAATAGGCGATTTGCATAAGTGGCGATAGATCGCTTTTTAACTCCGCCCACTAAAATAAAGATGGGACTATGGGACCAGATTCATTCAGTAAGTGAATTCTCTAGCCCTCTCATATTGGGCCGAACGTTTTAGAACCGAACCCACCTTTAAAATTAAGTAATACGCCGGAATGATAGATTTTAAGACTTATACAAAGGCTCTATCTTTGCAAGCAATGTAAATAAAGTTAGTATTAATAGTATAGGAGGACATTATAAATAATAATAAATATTATAATGGTGTTAGGGAAAGGGTAAATCGAAAAATGTTTTGTATTATATATTGATATTAATTGAAATTAAAGTACTATAAACTTTTTGGATCAAGCGAGTGACAACGCGTGGGCTAACTGAAAATATCCCATTCTCAAATGCAGATAATCTCCAACTCCAGTTCCAGTTCAACCCCATGAGAATGCTGTCTCAAAAATTAGGAACGGAATCAGAAGCGACGGGAACCGAAAAATCAGAAAAGATTCTCGTGCCGCCACCTCGGAAAGGAATGAAAACTTTGGATAAAACAGCGTTCACAAAGAAAGTGAAAATACCAGCAGTTTTGGTTTCGGATCAATTATTGCATGAAAAGATAAAAGACCTGCGACCGTATTTACTAAAAGTTATAAAAATCAAACCTGTAAACACTGTGGAAAGAGAAATCAATTTAGACACTAACGACAATTCAAATATATCAAAGAAAAAGGTTTTTCTTAATCCAGAACTTTTTTTAAATGTTAAGTTGGAAGAGCTTTCCCAATTCATTATTGAAAAATGGAAATTAGACTCAGAAATTGCGCAATCAGCATTTTTTGAAGATGTAGAGTTTACGTATGAAAATTGGGCATGGAATCAAATCATTGATGCAATTTTACCAGATGATGCGGATAAAGTGTCTGGATTCTCTCATATTGGGCACATCATTCATTTGAATCTACGAGAACATCTTTGGCCATACAAGAATGTTATTGCTCAAGTGCTTCTGGACAAAATACCACAGTCTAAAACAGTCGTAAACAAATTAAACAGCATAGAAAATACATTCCGTAATTTTCAAATGGAAATTTTAGCCGGAGAATCTCAGACCGTGGTTACAGTAAAACAACACCACTGTGAATTTGAATTCGATTTTGCTAAAGTATATTGGAATCCGCGACTTTGTACGGAACATGAAAGAATATGTAAAATGACGAAATCAGGGGATATACTTTATGATGTTTTTGCTGGTGTAGGTCCGTTTTCTGTTCCAGTGGCCAAAAGAAAATGTTCTGTTTTGGCAAATGATTTAAATCCAGACTCTTACTTTTGGCTTCAGCACAATGTAAAGAAAAACAAAGTTGAACGTCAGATTCAATGCTTTAATAAGGATGGTCGTGATTTTATTAAACAGGACATTGCCTCTCATATAACAAAGCTAATAAAAAATTCAGAAAGTTTTGATTTTTCTGGTCAAAAGTTGCACGTTACAATGAATTTACCTGCTATAGCTGTTGAGTTTTTGGACTCATTTTGGAGTCTGGTATACACAGAAGATTCAGAAAAGTACTTACCAGCAGATTTATCACTTATTGTACATGTTTATTGTTTCATCAAAGACATCGATGGCTACAAAGAGAAAGCCCTTAGACTTGTTGAGTCAAATCTTAAGTATAATTTGCCGAAAGAAAATGTAATTGATATCCAATTTGTTAGAAATGTAGCTCCAAATAAAGAAATGTTGCGGGTTTCTTTTAAAATGCCCCACAAAATATTATCTAGTCTTAATCCCTCGATGAAAAGGAAATTTTCTGAAATGGAATAGAGGAACAATAATTTTATTAAGTTGAATGTTGAATTAAATAAAATTGTTATTTTGTTGCAAATGTACTATTTATGAAAGAAGTCGTAGTCGTAGGTAATAATGAATTCATGAATGAATAATTATTCAATTTATGTGTTTAACTTCATGTTTGTTTTTTAAGAACCGAAAAACTGAAGAGTTGTAAATTAATAAATAATAAGACACCTGCTGTGTATAAAATATTTTGGAAATGTCTAGTTAATGTGGTCATGTGTACATAATTATATTTATATACAAACAAATAAATGTGTCATGTTCAGTAAGATATTTTCAGAGCGGTTCTGCTTCATAAAAGTTTATGTCCAAAATAATCTTGCATTATTTACTGTGTAAATCAAGTAGGTCACCCCATTTGATTAGGAAATTACTTTTACTAATTATAGGTACTATATAACAAAACTATTGGAATATTATTAGGAAGTATCATATTACGGAATTTATATCATATACTTGTTAGTAGTTAAATAGTCTAGCTAGTTAGTTATAGCACTGTGAAGGAAATCAACATTAAAATTCATATTCAAAATTCTGTATTTTAAAATGATAGATTTTGAATCCACTATAATGTATGATTCGTGGACTATGGACGTAATTTCTGACGAAATGTTATCAATTTTGCCAATTCCAATTTTGCCACTGTCCATCTGACCATGTCATAAAATATTACGAAACCTACCAGTCTCATCTGGGCAAATATTTGACCACCCAGTCCATTGAAGATGCTTATAACCTTAAAAATAGCTCCCTTTCTAGAGAAATAATTTAACAGGTCAACTCCTACTAGCAGGTCAAATAAAGGACTCTTACACGGGAATCAATCCTAAGAGGACTTAATGCTAGTCTGTGAAGGGAGTACAGCTATCGGACAGACTTTGTCATTCAATGGCAGCTTACTATTGGTTACTAATAATAATGATAATGGACATCATATGAATATGAAAATTCAATCCACGAATTATTTAAAGATTTTGTTTCATTTTATAGGAGTAAAGTCTTTTACGTAGGAATGATTCCCTCTTAGGAGTCGGTATCGGACAGCGGTACAGCCTTCAAATAAAGAACATTAATTTGTTTCTGATTAACAAAATTTGCTGTTATATTTATAGAAATGAAGTTATTTAGTAAAATTGCCAGTGACTAATAATATTTGCCCCTGTTACGCTTATGCAGGCTAAGGTGGACTTCCTAAACTTTCACCTTTCACACACAAAGTTATAGTCAATCTGAAATCAATGCGGACTGCGACCCCATATACCACCCGATGAGCATTAGGAAATTATCTTTACTTCTTCCATAATAATATCGTCATAATATCATACATTATAATATAATCACCATTACTATGATGAAAGAACACACACCTTTCTCTTCATTTCTTAATGTATTAGACTAGAGTAGGAAAATCTCCCTGCAATGAGCTTTAACCGTATTTATACGCTATTCGAAAGCCATCTGAAAGTAGAGAGGCTTTCAAGTTCCCTTTTCCAATTTAAGCACCTCTTTTGACAGCTCATTATTCCTACTACATGTTTTTTTACACTTAAAATCATTTTTCAAAATCTTTCTCAGATAGACAGGCTAGGCAGAAACTTCTAATTTCGGAATTGTCTTAAGTTATCTTCCTAGAGTGGGAATCCACCCTTAACTTTTTATCAAAACAGTTTGGATTGGAGTGCATGAAGTGGAGGACGGGAAGGCAACAAAGACTTTCAGAGGAACCATTTTTATGGACTTAAAATTTGTTTTCGATGTTGCCCCTCCTGTACCCCACTTCATGCACTGCAGCCAACTATGCATTTATTTACGTGTAAGTAAGTAAGTATAATAATAGTTTTATAGATAGTTGTGTACATGTTTTCTGTTGTACTGTACCATATTTACTTAAAATTGAAAACCAATACACAGCAGCCACTATAGTATATAATATATTAATATATGTATATTTAAGGATTGGTTTGCAGTTATTTTCAGAGTAATTTAAAAATTTTCACCCGAAAATTACGTTACACATCGTAGCCGAAACCTTATGTAAACCTTCCCGGCAATGTAATGTAACTACCTCAAAGGGAGGTAATATTTGACAACTCCGACTATTAACCATAAAAATACAAGTGTTTCACATCCTGTCAAATTAGTCCAAAAATACCAATTCAATTTTAAAGGTGCTTACATATACATACTTTGGTGTCGCAAGTAGTCGCAACAATGCACGATTCCAAATATGTAAGCACATTAAAATGAATTAATATTCTGGGACTAATTTCACAGGATATGTGTTTGTTTAACCTGCATTTTGATATTCGTGTTATCGCTGCCGCAGACACCCCCGATAATGGATCAAACGATCAAAGTATTGTCACTCACAGTGCGTGCCCAGCGGTGCTCTTTAGTGTTTATAACGATTAATGATTACCATATTATTAAGTAGCGATTATTTAGCAGTTAGCTACTTTATAGGAATGTCAATTCTGTTTGTCTGTCAGTGTGTTTGTTTGCGATTGAAGACGTCCAACTTTTTGTCATACACATTCTCTCGCTCTTCTTTCTTTCTTAGTTCGCAGCATGTTCGCATGTAAGTCGCAGTCTACTTCCCTCAAGTCAAGCAACGCAATCTGGTGTGCTTTGGTGGATGAGCGATTATTCAACTAATGGCACCCATTATGACTCTAAGTCTAGAGTAACAACAGAAACAATGAATTTAATAACTCGGCTAAAACGCGATAAAAAATAGTTAACCGTGAGGTTTATAATTTAAATAGATAGTATATGATAATCTATGATAATCGATTCACAAAGTACTGTCACTGTCAGGCTCAGGACGATTTCGGAAGTCAAGGATGCCGGATGTAGGGAGATTTAATTCTTTAATAAAGTTATAAAATAGCCTTACGGTACGTCGGTACCCCCACTAAGCATCTAGCGGATCAAAGCGGATGTATGTATGTTATATGGGGTGTACTGCCTCACTACAGAGTGGTAGTACTGGGCGCAGGCCACATAAACGGGCCTATTGCCAACTCCCTCAACACTGACATTGTTGTTAATTAATGCCCGATTGACCTAAGGCTGTCAATACGAGTCATTTTTGTGGGACTTTTGGGCGCAGTATAACCCCGCAAAGACCTAGGGAATTCAAGCAGTCCCTCGCAGTGACGGTACGAAGTACCCGCAAGATCGCCCTTGACTTTGCTGGCTCATTTCCCCGTGGCTGGGTTAAGCATCTAGCGGAACTTGCTATGAACTCGATCAATTTACATTGAGTTGAGTATAAATCATTCAAATTTTATTTTTTCCATTTTGGCCAAAACGGGTACACTGAAATCTGGTTTTCTCCTAAAGATCCATCCCATGTCCAGGTTCGACTTACAAGGCTAAGGGATTTTTCATAGTACCTATTAATTGCCCTTTCATCCACTCCAGCCGAAAATAAAATATTTCTTTAATTTCAAACCAACCACTGGTGTGACAATTATAGGTCAAAATCGTAAATTTTAAACCTTATAAGTCCGAGTAGGATAATGTATCTTCAATCTTCATTTTAAGGCCCCGTACCGACTTACCAACGTAGGTACCTTAAGATAGGTCCGTAAACACCAACAAGAAGTCCAATTATTCAATATTTTCGATGTCCAAACATTTGAAAAACTGGGATATGTATGGTTGGATCAAGAATGGATGCTTAAGCTTTGTATTAGTATTGTATACTACTATTTATTATTAAGAAGTGGGACCTCCTTTTTTGCTTTTACTCGTTCTGCTGTCTGTCTGTATATCTGTCTATGAGATTGGCCAAATAGCTCAATGAATTGAAACAATCCATTCAAACTTTTTCACGCGAACTAGGTGGCAAAGGTTCAAGAATGACATTCATCTGAGCTTTGACCTCAGTAAAATATGAATTGTATGAAAGTACATCATAACTTAGAAATAGATAAAGAAAAATCGTTCAAACATTTTACACCATTGAAATTCTAAGAAACTTCTAGTTTGAACACGAGGTCCATCTGACCTTTAACCTATAAGTAAAACGAACGGCAAGCCATAACAGAAGCTCGCCCGAGTAAAGGGGGCCGTGTACACTTTCTAAGATTTTTTGACTATTAAAATGCATAAAGAGTGAAATCAGATATAT
>JABASH010006196.1:0-10945 GCA_019776445.1 Tomocerus maximus
AACTGTGTTATTTTATAAATGTGAATTACATAATATCCTCTTACTTATTTGAGTAGGTAATTTGTTCTGCAAATAAAGATTGTTTACTCAAGATACGGAATTATGTAGGGAACCATTGTTAATCATAATATTATATTTACTTCGTGTCATATCTGTATTACTCATACACTTAGTCCAGACTATTATCAATTTCCATTGACACAACAAAAGTCGTTAAGACTCTTTTATTTAGTTTAAAGTGGCCTAAACCCAGTCAATGGGTACTTAGTATACTAGAAAATACTAAACATCAAGTAGTGAAGTATAATAAAGTTCACTGTCAGCCTATTATTACTCACTCACCTTCAACTTTCAACAAATCTTTACTGTGCCACGGATCGTGTTATAAAATGAATGAAATTGTTGGCATTTTTATGTGTGTCTAGTATAATCATTGATCATTAGTATAAGTAGTGAGTACAAAGCATATTTATATAAAGAGAAATTCTCTTTGCTCATTTTACTATTTGATTTCAACTCCAGTCTGCCTTTGTGATTGACAGAACAAATGTTTTGACAGACATAAAAACTTTCAATTAGGTAGTATTTTTATAGAGATTAAGTGTATATTTGCGTACAGAATTTAATGCGTATAGGTACGTACATATTCTAGGTTTATGGAGTAGTTACCTTTTGGAATCTATTAGTTTTATGTGTGTGGTAGTTAAACACAGTATAGATCAAAGGTATAAAGCATTAGTAGATGGTTATTACTGTGAAGGTAAGGGAGCTAACAAGAAAGCCATAAAATGGTGATGTTTGCATTACTTTAATGTGTGTAATGGTACTGGTTATTACATAATAATATCAAGTGTGTTTGATTAGGCATATTGGGGGATATGTGTACATAGGTACTCATCTGTGGAAGACCCGTGTGCACACATCGTCTACCTCTCGCATTTTCCCCGATGTTGTTCTTTCTGATCAACCACGACCTCCCGCTGTTCCTGTCCATTCTGATTTGTTACAAGCTCACAATGCAAACTAAAATACACACTTCAGGCACCTTTCGACTATTCTCCTCCTTTCATTTAACAAGTATGAAGTTCCTGCTGAACTTATACCGCATCTTTAATCACATCCATCTATTTTGACACTATTCAATTCAGAGCTCAACAAGACTGCATAATCACATTTTTAAAGAATCACTCTCAAGTGTAACAATTTGTGCGTTCATTCACAGCACGACAGACTAAATGGTAGCACATGTCCTATGCAATCTCAAGTTAAAAGGTCTATACTTATTATTACAAGTAATGCAACTACTTATCTGTATTTATACACATCATAGCTTTATTTTATAAGAGATTCTAAGAAAATTGCCTTTGTGGTATGCCCCTATTAACAGTTTGTAATTACTATACACACTTATGCTTACTATTATAAAATAACAGTTCTCTCAAGCTCCTAACTTTTATTAATTGCTTGCATAGGTCGCGCAGATAAATTTGCACTTAATAGATTGAAATGAGTTTTCGCAACTTGGCAAACCTAGTAGATAAGTGTTTGCTTCAAAACGTAATTAATTGTAAGTACAGGCCACTTCTATCCAATTGCTCACCTCGTTGTACTTTGCAATTGATACTGTAGATTTGCATTCATATAATCAATGCCTTCTGGCCAACTTTAATGCAACGTAAAAGTATTTTTCCGCATCTGACATTTGTCGTGTTCAGCTGAGAGTGCAAGTTATGATTTCACCTTTAGCCTATATTATTATTACTGTATATTTAAAGTCTGCGTCGTGACTGACACATGACACTACTATACCTATATCCATTTCACAATTACATGCCTGAATACTAAGCGCAATTCTCTCTGCATTCAACATTCTTTGTAAAAATCGTTAAATGTTCTGTTATGTAAAAGATGACCTAGCAAGCCTTATAACCGAACTGGTTATAGTGAGAAGGTGTCGTGGTTACTACAATACCTACTTTGATACACATGTGATAAGGGGAATCGAACTGCACAAACCCAAATTCATATAAATTCCTTTTGGAATTGCTAACAATGCAATACTTACTAAGTTGGTGTCATGTTCAACTAATAAGTACTTACTATTCTACTAATAGCTGTTTACATGCTTGCACTTAGATTAGAATTGTCTATGTAGAATTTACAATTATTTGAGAAGCTTTGTACAATCACCATCCGTCAGAGAAAAATAGGATGATATGCTCCATCTAATTTTTGAACACCCACAAAATGTGCAGTAAATACAAGTTAGCATCAGTCTTTTTACTACTGTAGTAAATGATATTTTACATGTAGTTATGCATGTAAAATAAATATTGAACGTACTTAGGTTCCGAAGAAAATTGTCAGTTATATTTTCAGTATGATTAGATTTTCTTATAAGCCTTGCATATTGTACAGCACTAAATCCTATTAAGACAGATTTGCTGTGCATTACGTATCTGTTATGTAGTTCAAGTAGATGCAAACAATAAAAAACCTGTTTTCAAGTTAAAATCTTGCAATATAACGTCACAGTATAGGAAGATTCACATTTTGTGGAAAATTCTTTACTTCATAGTACCTACATGATAGAGAGTGAGTGGCATCCTACTATTTAGATGTTACTACACAAAGTATCTTTGAATGTACTCGAAGAAAAATACAAGCATAAATGATGACTAGTACTGGTTTGGTTAGTTAATGAGATTGTGGATCATGTGAAATTGTTTATCTCCACGGTTTATCTATATTATTAGTAGTGAATATAATATAGTTTTCCTACGCATGTATTTGCAGCGTTCAAATAAACATTTCAGAAATACAAATGGTATGTAAACTAGCACTAAAGATACGAAATATGACTTTTAACTCGCTCGTATTATAATTTTGCCTGTTATTTGGGAAGATAGATTAGGATAACGAAAACAAGAAATAATATTATGTATTATTCATAATGATTCTACCGCCACCAATGCAAAATAAAATAGCATTGAGTACAAACTTGGAAAATGTACATCTAGAAAATTATCGTTTGTTTGCAGAAGGTATTTGACTGATATTTTGTGAAATTGTGATAGGATTACCTACACGTTTTTGTTGCGTAGATTATTGTGTAGGGACACAGTAAGTAAATAATCATAGCTACATTACGGTAAAGGTTTATTATTCATGGGAGGAACATCCTCAATATCATCTTAAAAGTAGAGAAATATTACCTACATTGAAAATCATATTAATGATAGATTATCCTGCAAAAAACCTGCCAATGAAAAGGACTATCGATGAGCCCCTACTTACTCTATGGGATATTATACTACAGTGGTAAAGTCTTAATAGTAGAATATAATTTGTTTTGTTACCAGAATGATTGCAGACAGATCATAAAATAACGATAATAATAATTTGCGTATGTAGTTGGAGCAAAGGAGAAGGACGGCGAATATGAGGGACTGATTTTAGATAGTCAATGAAAAGGTCACTTGAGTGAGGTGAGGATGGAAATAAAATAGAAAGAGGCAACAGTGAACGTTATTTATTGTGAATGAATTTAGGAAACGTGTCAAGATGTCACGAAAGAAAGAGTGAGAACAAGAGCAAACTCCAATCCGGACTCCAGGTTATCTACCCGTCTGTTCCACAAAGTGCGAGTCAACCCTTGAGTCATGATTTATTGCTATCTCTTTCATCCCGATAGCTGGAGAATGAAAGGAAAAACTTTAAAACGTTTCCAAAGGTCTCAATGTGAGTGAGGACGCTTTAAATTGAAATAGGCGTTTTGCTGTGAATGAAATCACCACCTAGTGATGAATAGAAGTCTCTGGACAAATGTGAAAATTGACTACGAATGTCCATTTGTGCATTTGTCAACGTTAAATGCGTCTGCCTTTCCCTTTATCATCATTCAATTGCTACATATACAATAATAAAATTCACGCTTAAAAAACCAACCTTAACCTTGCAGATCTTCTTTTTGTTAAAAGTTGAATTTCAATGTTAATTCGTAATGCACCTCCCCATAAGCAACAAAGCATTCTAATGATATATAGTCAACTATTTTGTGCGATACGTAAACAATTACAAGTTATTGGTATGGTTAGTGTACACATTAGAGATAACCTGTCTACTTATCTGTTTCTCATTAAGTAATTGTTGAATCTACTGCATTTCACTTGATTAAAATAATATGAAAGTGTAAATCTTTTATGCAGATGTGTAACCCTATACCGTTATTAGGATATCCTTGAGATATTCAAATTAAGGCTAAATTAGCATGTATCAATTACGCAATTATGCATACAAAGACATGTACTACATCGCATAAATATACATTACCAGTAGAACACGTTAAATTAATTGGTGATCCATGCAATGCAACCAATCCAATACATAAAAGTATTGGAAGGGATATAAGTATATTAAGCAGAATTATCGTGAAGAATAATTTGCTTCTATAAACTGAAGGATGATTGGTAAATGGGGAATGAATGCATTTTTAGTCGTTTGGTGTATTCGGGGAATGTAGGGAAAGGATGGATTCAATGAATGTGTATGAACGATATAATCAGGCAGCAGGCAGGAGAGAACATGGAGGATACAAATATTGGTGTACTATATGTTATTGTTAGTTGGACTGTAAGTGGTGATTGGGAAGTATTGTATGCTATTCTATTAGTGGCATTAGAGTCAGACTGTGCGACTCTAATGGGAAGACATGTGGGAAGAATGCTTACTGGCATTGAAAACAGGAGTCGATTCCGAGCCGTTCTTATCGCTTTTATGGTCATCTCCTCCAAGAATGGCACTCACGCTAAATTTCAACACTGGCTTTCGAGTATTATTGTTATTACTGTTGTCCTCACATTTGTTCTTGATTTCACTGGAATTCTTGCATCTTAGGCGACACGTGCAATTCTGCTCGCTGGCTGGGGCACCTCGCTTATTCCCTACACCACCACTGCCACCACCACCAACACCACCGTCTCGCTCCGAATGATAACAGTTTGCCAAAACTTTTGATGAGCAATCACTACCTCCTCCGGGGCTACTCACACAAACACATTGCGGAAAAATCGTGCCTCCGCCACCTAATCCGCCACTACCACCACCACTGTAATTGTTATGGCATCCTGACAATAATAGTCCTGAATATTTATGCGACTCTTGAGACTTGCACCTTCGCTCCTCTTCAAACGTGTACGACGCTGTTATCCCCACTGTCAGTGAAGTCGTCCCATTACCTGAAAATTTATACATTTTCATTATTATCGCATTTATACTCATGCATCCTCATCTTTAATCCACATACTAAGACATCCTAGCCAAGAGCACCGCTTTTTTATCTTTATATCCTCACATTCCTTCTGCTACTGTATATTTTATTCTGTGAAATATGGATAAATATATATTTAAATAATCTGTGCTAAGATTAGTGCTTTTAAATCCTGTTTTATTTGGGAGAGAAAGGCTTAGTGGTGCGTAGTGATGATGTACATGCATTAATAAATATTGTATCTGTAGTACAATAGATGGGCTGCCAACAAAAGATAACGCGGAGTAAATAAATGAATATTTGAAGTGTGTCTCCTATTATGCGTGAGATGCTAACAAGATCGTAGTACAAGATAAGCCGGGACCTACAGCTATTTACTAGGAAATGAGAATGTGTAAGGACAATAAAATATGTGTCGGAGAAACCGATAAAGTTGTGTAGTCAGAGAGGCATGCACAAAGGAAAAGTGAGGAAAGACCAACCTGAATTTGTGGGACTTGTTGAGGGCGTCAATGGCGAACTTCCAGGAACAAGCACGGGGGATGAACTATCATTATGATGAGACGGAGAAATCATTGCGGGTTCGGTCTTTAGTGAACATGGAATGGGAATTACATTGATTCCATGGTCCCGACCATTAGCTCTGAGTAAATTCTCCATGAAAAATCCACCCACGACCGGTTGTGTATGGTTTTCTGACAAATTTTTCAAAACGGAATGGTAGAGGGGTGACGGACCAAGAATATTTGGGAGCATTCTAGAAAATGCACAGTTCTCTAAGGAATTCACGTTGTCGTTTCGCACATTTGTGTTCTCTCCTCACAATTATTTTCTATCACTGTGTTATTTAAAACTTTGACCATAGTGTCGGATAAATGCTAAACAGATTCACTGGTGTTCATTGCGATGCACTGAAAAAGGAGACGTGACGACAATGATCTGGCACTGCAGAAAGCCGAAGAGGAAATGATGAGGCAGAGTGACTTGGTGGAGAAGCACTTAGAAGTGGGAATCGTGTTGCATTTGTATCGGAGATGTGGAAGGAGAGGGCTTATTCAGAAAATAGACTGGGAGTCGGAATGATTTGGTGGAGTCCGTGTTGGTGGATTGAGTGAGGCAGGCAGGACGTCTCACGGGCCCAGATACCCTTCCCGCTCTCTACGCATTCAGCTCCCGAATATTTCTGGTGCACGTGGTGGAGGCTCTGCCTGCTAAGCCCATTGGCCCTTCCCTCTTCATACTCGGGTAATTTCGGTGCACACCTTCCCACATATTTCTTATTTCCCTACCCAGAATCTCTTCTTTACCGGCCATGCATTTATACTCAGATACCGACTAACACTTGCTCTTAACCAACTCACCCTCAAATCATATCCTTTTTTTACTATTTTTTTATTTCCTCTATACGTTCTATTTCTGTCAATATTTCTTTTATTGTCCCCACTTCATCTCACACTTACCACATCACAAATTTAACCTGAAAGCACTTCCCTATCCCACACAACATCAGTCCAGGTCAGGAAGGCAAATTATTTTCTCAGAAATTCATGCAGCGACACCTTATAATATTATATCGTCATTAGTTATTATATGGAATTGTTTGCAAAACCTTTTGTTTGTCATCTTACAAAGGAATCTCACGTATTTACATAAATAGCAACGAATACCAGACTGTCTAGTGTGCCATAAATGCCGTAATTTTTTATTTGTTTATTTATGCTTTAAATGTAATTGTAGTATTGACTATGTACTACAAATACATTTTAAACTAATTATACATAAATGATTTTTGTATATAAATATTGTGCAATTATAATATAAATAGCATTCACTTGCAGCAAATAAGGACCTTAAAATGAAAATTCATTGGCATTGGCACTATATACTATGGAATATTGTATTACATAGTAATATTGTATTTGATGCAAGAGGCATCAAAAAATAATTTACGGTATGCCGAATTTATACTCTGACGAATACTGGTGTTTAATCAAGTCTATGCTTGTTCATATAAACTGGCTTCTATTCCTTCAATTGCTGGTTCTATAATTCTCGGAATGGCGAGTATATTAAATGCGGTAGACCAAATTTTACAACTAGATGTCAAACTAAGTTAAGCTTTTAATTAATTCGTTGATTTCCTCATTAATTCCGTTCTTACACCAAAATTAAATGCAAAATGTTTGTATTCATAATGATTATAATTATACCCACAATTACTTTTAATTTTAATACATGTTTACCTATTTAATGCCTACAGAATTATTTTACTTGGCATTGATAGGGGTTTTCCACGAGCGACCAGATTTTTACCATCAAATTTATGTTCCTTACGTTTGTTTGCATTGAGTTTAAAATAACCATCGAACTAGGATTTTTTCTGTTGTTGAGCTATATGATATGTTAGATGCGGAAACTAAAAATAAAGATCGAAAGAGTAGAAATATGTTTAACGCTTAATTACAAGAAATTACTTAAGCGTTAAAAATATTTCTATAGTTTTTGATTTAAAAAATAGTTTTTAGTAAAAAGATTGGAAATCTAGCTCATTGGCGTTTGTCGAAAGGGGCGACAAAGAGGTTTTTTGAGGCATTGCATTGTACATGTATTCATGAAATGATATCCGACAGAGTGCATCTACTTTTGCAAAGCATAAAGATATATGGAATGCATATGGAAAGCTTAGATCAATATGGAATTTTGATTGCAAAATTCGAATAAAATTCTTATTTATTTTCGCATGCTGCCCCCAAGCTTCCAATTCCAGTATCTAAATTTTAACTGTTGAGATTACTTAGGTATTTAATGACATTTAAATGTAACTTATATACTGTAATGTGCTAGCGTGACAAAATGGTTACCTTAATTTCTGCATTAATTAGTGAGCTAATGCATATTTTAAGGAATTTCAATAGCATTTGGTATTTTTATGAATTGTAACTTTGTAGTCATCAACGCTGTTGTTGAGTACAATTTAAGTAGTCGAATAAAGTTAAAACCACAGGAATATTTTCCTAATAGGTACGTAGTGGGAGTATATAGTATATGATGGCATGGAATAGATTAAGGACGCGCAATAATTTTTCCTATTTTCATTTTGCTGACAGAGCAGGATTAGAGAAGCAGTAGATAAGTTGTTCCAGAATTGCGAAGCAGTAGGAGGAGTGGTTGCCTTAAGAAGAAGATATGAAGAAATATGGTATAAAGTTGAAAAGGGAAAGCAAACAAATATTATACATAGAGTTGTCGAAATGTGAGAGGATTTCTAAGAAACGTAACATGGGAATGTGAGTAGGTTTGGAAAGGATTGCTGAAATACGACAACAGCAAGAATAGAATGAAAAGATATGAGAGAATGAAGAAGTTAGAGAGTTTAGAGAGAAATGTGTATAAGAGACTAAGTAAGCCTAGCGATGTGGTGGAAATGATTTGGTTTCGTCGTGGTAATGGAATTTTTCGGTGAAAAGAGAAAAAGTTTTGGGAAGAAAAGAAGTCGGCGTAAGAGGTCTGAGTGAAGAGTTGAGAAAAAGTTTTGATAAGTCGATGAGATGGCTGATTTTAATTTCAAGAGAGGATTTTCACAAGCAACTCATTGTTTATGAGAGGATAGCATAGAGGAATATGGGATGGGCCAAGTCCTTCGCATCGATCACAGTTCTAGTAATGCTCTTTAACTCGACATTATCCACCACATTCAAATCACATCCCATCATAATAATATAATTCTCCTACTTTCATTATCCGCAGAAAAAGAAATGTCTAATAAATACAGTCGCCTATTATTGTCAGCGTCCTACCTTTCCTTATTTACAAATTATATTATTATGCAATCTTTTTCTGTCAGGTAAATATCGAAGAAATTCTATGCTCTGCATTCTTCTTAAAATAATGCTGTAGTTTTTGCAAAATTTTTTTATGGGATTTAATATATGGCCGAGATGAGCGATTTAATAGCGAGCTATTCTGCTGTCTACTCCACGTACTCATAAGACTCATAACAGAATACATTTTAACAAGTTTGAAGACTTTGCATACATTAACTTGATGATGCATAAGTATATGATATTCAATGATGATATTGATAAGTATACAGTATTACTTGTGCAATGCTATATAACTCTCTTAGGATGATAATACTAATACAATGAAGAAAATGTAGAGTTTTTTTTTAATCCAGTCAATTATCAATCAATATAAAAAATTGTGATGACCTGTCTGAAACCAAAAACCCGGAAAGCATTAGTGTAGTGAATATATGAGAGTGCGTTCTGGAATTGATGTATAATAAAGTTCCATAAAGTAAGGTAGTTTTCGATCAAATTATAGTCTTATGTTGGACTTGGGTGGACCAAACTATTTAGCAATTTAATGTAAGTAAGTACCGACAGTTCAGTTTGTGCAGCCACGTAGTCAGTAAAGCATTGACAATCAGCCGCTATTATGTTAGTTGGTTTCGTCGTCATCTCCTTGCTGGTTTTTAGGATTTTAGACGTTTTAGGAGGCAGGAAGCCTGTATAATATATAATTAGGATATATGAATAGTGGAGGAGAAAGCTGGAATAGTTGAATATAAATATTGTGGCTATAACTGATTACTCCACATGATGCGGGACTTGTGTAACTACTAGTATGTAGGGTTGGTAGGAATAGAAGAGGCAGGGCAGGAGGGCAAGCCAAGTCAGTGCAGTGTCCGTAAGTAAACGAAGTTGTGAGCTAATGTTAACGATAAGCCTCGGGAGTCCTATTGAAAAGCTGACAGACAAACACGCTCCACTTAAAGGATCAGAGGTCTTTGAAAAAATTCCCAGTCTAATTTAATCGCTTAATGGAATAATTTTTTGCGATTTAGAAAACCACATGCCAAAAACACTGATGCCTTTAATAATTAGGCTTCCTTTTTATTCTTTCTGGGAGTATGATGATGGCGTGGAAGAAAAAACATGTTAATTTCATTCGCTGATGATCTCATTCTTCTTATATGCAGCATTTTTCATGAAATATTGCTTCAATAGAACCACAACTCTAGAAGAAATCTTCAATTCCCATCCCATTATTATCAAAATTAAATTGCCATTCAGAAACTCCCATAATTAGACATCAACTCTTTCATCTCCCACTTTTGCACAAATCGAATTTCACCAGATACTTAGATAACATTACCAAACTTCTTAGGCCCACACTCTCAGCCAATCCAATTCGACTCTATTCCTTGTTCAACCTTCAGCATATTTCATATTTCTTTCATTCATTGAATAAATTTCCCTTACATCTCCTACTTATTAGCAAATATCCTTGTCCCTAATATTCTTTTCTCATTTTCCCTTCCCGACTCAACTCCAGTCTACTAATCCTACTACTCCTCCATCTGAACCTAACAAACTACTTAATACTATTCCAATACTCACCAAATTCCCTATTTTGAATATATTTTATTGCCCCTGGTCTTTACCTCTGTTCCACTCAATCATATATTTTCTCATATTCTTCCTACACATTTATATACACCAGAGGAAATGTTACATGTATTAGTCGACATCATTTTCAAAATCCCTTGAACATATTTCACCATTTTCACGACGTTGACATATTTTCATCTTAAAATTATTATTTAAATATTGCATGCACACTAAATAAATCTATTTAGTTTGTATTTTTCATACGCTCAAATGTTAAAAT
>JABASH010006197.1:0-10943 GCA_019776445.1 Tomocerus maximus
CCCTAACGCAAATATTTACGAAACTGATGTCGGAAGTTTACGATAATACCATTTTAGTTTACGAAAAAACAATGTCATGTTTACGAAAGTGCTGTTGATGAGTTCTCCGTATACCGTATTCATAGAGATTTCGATGGGCTATAATACTAATTATTTCTACAACACTTAGGAACTGCTAATAGTATATATTATGCAAACGTAAAATGTAATGATGCATTAATATAGAAAAGTAAATATTATTTGGTACGTATATTCAGTAAGCTGACCACAATGTTAATTGAGCGACAATATCTAATCTATATTATAAACACGTGATTTCACTTTGCGAAATAAAGTGTAATAGTGACCATATTTTGTAATGATTGCAATAATCTGCATGATAGAGTTCCTAAAGCTCAACTTGGTTATGAGACTGTACAAATCACTAATCCCAGTACCTTGAATCTCAATTAAATTATATCTTATATTTTTAATTAAGGTGATATTTATTCAACATTTGATTCCCCTAAAGTTCTTTCCTGCGAAGCTGTAGCTATTGATTATAGACATTAATGATAAGTTATAGAGTTGTCCAACTTATGATCCGACTTTATTCGTTGGAAAAAATTATTTTGACAGCATTCTTTGTATGGCATGCACTTTTTCGCGTCATTGGAATTGGACTAAATTATTTTCGGCTAGAATCGTTACAGCTATAAATTCAGAAACAGTAAAAACTCATACATTAACCAGCTTCTATGATTTATTACTATAAGATATTGTATTTCGAACTTTTTAAGAAAATATGTACTAACGCAAGGTAATAATACTTCTTGAAAAAAATTAGGCATTCATTCAAAATCATTTTTGAACATTTAATAAAGTTCAATTGCCAACCTTCTGGTCACCTTTTCTAACATATTCATTTACACAGATCTGCAAATGGCTGAGATAGATCGCACTGTTGCACTGTTTCAACTTCAATCAAATAGCAATATTTAAAAATGCAGTAATACAAAATTACAAAAACAATTGGGGTTGACGCCAATTAATTGGAAAATTTTGTTTAGAAATTTGTTTTGTATATTAAAAAGGTTACACTAGGTATATTCTGTGCGAATTATTTTTTTAAACATTCATAGTTCATTCATTCGACTCATTTGCAAAATTTATCATGGTACACTTTCGATTACCTCGTCTTCCAAGTACTGACCAAATTAATTCTGATTTCGAAAAACGGTTTCAAGAACTTTTAAGCGGTGGTAAACTTGAAGTAACTCCGGGCTCTCAAAAATTACAAACTGGTGAGATTTTTAAACATATTATTTAAGTAGTTACAGTTTCAGTTATCCTTTAGCTTTCTATCACACTTGTCAGTATCATAATGATCAGAGTATAAAGTCGGCATACCGTAACTGTTTTTTTTTGTGTACTGCATGCCGTTAACTAACCAAAGACACCGTTTTTAGCAGCTAAGTAATAGCATGGTAGTAGTTTACAGCATGTCGTAAATTAAAATCAATTTGCCGTAAATTCAATTTACGGCATGCGGCTTTATGGTACACTCGATACTCTGTCAATGATCAACTACAACAATAATATGAGCTAGCATTCTGCATTGCCCACTTAATAAGTAATACAATTTTCGATGTTTATCATTCAAAAATTCGGAAATTATATATTTTCTTTTATTCAAACTGTCAGAATCAGGCTAGGATGCATTATAAGATTTTTTTGAATTATGCTAATAATACGGGTAAGACAAAAACGAAGTTTGGTGTTACAATGCTATGTGTGTGAAGTAGAAAAGGCAAAATTATGTCCTAGCAAAACCCTCCTGCATGGCCATTTGTCTTATAATAAAATTAGCCTTTTTTGTGCTAATTGCATTTTCAATATCTATTTACTCAGGTTTGTTAAAAAGATTTTAATGTAAGAGTAAAAACTAAACAAATTGCTTAACGGCCTATGAGGTTGAGGGTTGAATCCTTTCATCTTGTACTCCTTACATGTATTAAGCTACGTTCTTTCATTTTTTAATGAATTTAAACTTTAAAAACATTTCTTTAAAAATTTACATATTATTATAGACGACAAACAAGACGAAAT
The DNA here is from genome assembly GCA_019776445.1 of Tomocerus maximus. Lineage (NCBI taxonomy): Eukaryota > Metazoa > Arthropoda > Collembola > Entomobryomorpha > Tomoceridae > Tomocerus > Tomocerus maximus. The sequence goes on from JABASH010006197.1 coordinate 2,089, forward strand.
TGGAAAAATTCTTAAAGAAATCGATGACCTTGAGAAAAGTATAAATGAAGACTATAAAGGTCCTCATTTTGACCGTACATATAATGTACTCATAGAAAAATGCTGCCAGTACCAACAACAGTTAGATGACATTGATGTGAGCAAAAACCCAATGGACAAAAAAAGAAGAAAAGATGGCATTATAAGGGCTGAAGATGCGGCTAAAAAGCTAAACGGAAAAACTCACTCGGACGGCAAACGTTGTCCTAGATGTAGTTGATAGTAATTTTTGTAACTGCAATTGGTTTTTCTGTGTTAAAATAAAGCTGCTATTCATTATTATTCTTTCTATTATAATATATTTTTAATTAAAACGAAGTGATAGCTTATGAGCATCGAAATTTCAGTGGGCAACAATAAAAATTCATCAAGCTTGAGCTCATTTCGTATACGAACCTCCTAGGTCATTTGGGGTCACATTATAGGCCATATACGGAATACGAAACCTCCCTTTGGGTCGTGAAATTTCATAGTTTTTTTCAGGTATTGTTTATTACAATTTTTGATAGCAAACCCTGGCCTTAGCAGTGTATACAAAATAACATTCAGCAGTTGGCAAGTGATTTTTAATGTTATTTAACTATGTATCTAAAAATTAACGAATGATATTCATTGTGGATTGTGGTCAATGATCCATTGGTCGGGATGTTGTTACGGGTCAAACTGATGAAGTCAACTATATAATTAAATACTAAGCATTCCATGAGACTTGCATAAACGTGTAAAAACCAATTGTATTGTGGTCGACAACTTGCACTGAAATTATATGTTTGGATTGCATTATATATATAGTTAGCATTTGCATATAAGAGAGCAAACAACTTATCAACTATAATAGAAGGTTATTGCTATCTCCCTGTATAGTAAAGTACGCTGTGATTTGATTGGAGGATTGGACTGCCTACAATAAATGGGAATGAATCCTCATACAAGTTTTATCAGCACTGTAATTATTTTACTATCAAACCTACACATCATATGACAAACCTAGTGTTCAAAGTTTTGAAAATTGAATTTTGTGGTCTAAGTTCGATATAAAATAATTCAAAAACATTTACCAAATTATTTAGCAAAAACTTGCAATGGGTGAGCCAGGAAGGTTTATAGAGCTTGCATCAATAGACAACAATGTAATCAATATCGACGAAGAAGTATTGGAAAATTTGTTTGAAACATCCGAGACAGAAGGGGCCTTGGTTGCAATCGTAACTGTGTTAGGTAGTCCCCGCTCAGGAAAATCCAAATTACTGGGGCAAATGCTTAAATATCTTCAAAATGAAAACAAAATTACAATCGATGAAGATATTGCCAATCAAATTCCAACTTTCGGCGATGATCCGAATAAAAACAAAAAGTGTATTTTCACTTGGTCAAAACCGATGTTTGTTTTCAAAGGGGTGAAAAAAAGAGTGGCTGTATATCTATTAGACATAAAAGGCAATTTTACGGGCAGCAATGAAAGGGATTACATCATGCTAAGTGGCCTTTGCACTTGCATCTCGTCATCAACTATTTACCTACATGGAGATCCCATCAGTGTAAGTGATTGCAATACTATTTTATAATACTTTTACATTTGAGAAAGGACATTTGATTGAAGGAGAGAAAGAATGTAAAGAGAGTGCTAGAATGGCTACATAATTATATCTTATGTATATGTAGGCTAAGATAAGGATTGCAACCCAAAGAAAAATAGCTATCAAGTCATAAATAATGTCACTGCATACGAATTATACCAGTATTTTGGAGGGCACATGACCTCTCACCCGGGATATGCTTGTGACCATTAACCCTGTTTTACCTGGGGTAAAAACACTTAGCTGGTTACGCTACTAATATTATATTCATAAGCATATAAGTAGTTTTGCATACTCTCATTTCCATCCCATTTTGTTGGACGCATCTACGAACCGTTATCGTTCCAACATCGGGCATAGTATCACACAATGTTGAAATTAGCCTAGTCATTTTGCGGTTGCTTAGTGGCCTAGGCAACTCGACCTATGCCCTTTCAGCCCTAAAGTTAACACCTAAATAATTGTTTTCAGATTCAGATTTCCTTCCCACATAACCTAAGATTTATTGAAAATGAGTCATTTCGTCATTGTATTTATCAGTACAAATATTATATTCAGTGCTGGGATTTTGTCCACTTTTTTGTATTTTGTCCATGCCGGTGGACAATATGGACAAAGAGTCAGCCTAAAGTCCAACCAATCTAAATATTTAGAAGGTGAAATATTGCCTAAGACTAAGAAAACATTCGTCTTGTAACAAGAGACTACAAAATGACTGGATGTTTGACTTGCTGTTGACTATTGAAGCACAGTATCAGCGTGCCTCAAAAGGTTATTTTTGTCCATTTTGTCCACTTTGACGTTCATTTTGACCAGGCCATTTTGTCCGTTTTGTCCACTAGTGGTTTTAATCACGTCCCAACCCTGATTATATTAGAAATTTCCAAGAATATGTGGGAGAAAATTTAGCATTGAAATAAATACTTTAAAATGGGCAAATACCGCTGACCCACCCGGGTCTCTCGGCGGGCGAGATAGAGAGGTTTCCTGCAGGCGCCCGCCCATCCTAAAAATTTATATGAAATAATCAGGCGACAGGCTTTACGGGACTTTAGCGCAGTACCGGGCGTTTCGATTCGACGTGACTACTAAAGAAGTCTTTGAAAAAAGAGTCAATTCTTATTACCGCAATGCGCAAGGGTCATTGGTACTGCAATCGATTTACTCTTTTTGGTTGACTTGGCGCTGGATTTCAAGTGGTTATTAGATATTTTATTGACTTATTTATGTCACTAAATGCTCACCGCAACTCAGGGTTGGGACGTGGTTAAAACCACCAGTGGACAAAATGACCTGGTCAAAATGAATTTCAAAGTGGACAAAATACCCTTTTGGGGCACGCTGATACAGTCACTAGCAAGTCAAACATCCTAAAAATTGCAACTAAAAATCAATAGAATGCGCCATTTTGTTCTCTCTTGTTACTAGACTAATGTTTTCTTAGTTTTAGGCAATATTTTACCCTCTAATTTAAAATTTGATTGGTTGGACTTTAGGCTGACTTTTTGTCCATTTTGTCCACCGGCCTGGACAAAATACAAAAAAGCGGACAAAATTCCAACACTGCCGCAACTATACATATTTTTAGTGCCATTTGTAGAATGCCATTAGCAGGTTTTGTGTATAACTTTACTTGAATTTGTGTTAGATGATCCAACATTCAACATACACGTCCTAGTAAAGTTAGATCCAACTTAGTATTTTATAATTTTAGTATATTTCCTATTTTCTAGAAATAAGTGCGCTAGTACCTATAACTATAAGTTTTTAAAAACGTTTTGAGATTTTGATACTTGTACTGTACCTACCTACAGATACGTAGTTTATATGGAAAATCTCGTGTATTAGGTGTTAGCTTGGGTCTGATAAATAAGTGATGTCAAGCAGGGAACAAAAATGGACCTTTTTTGCCTTTTTTATAAAAAAGGTAAGAGTAAAGATTTCAAAAAAGTAGTCTTTTATTACATAACAAAATTTCGTAATTTAAGGTATTATTTTTGATATTTAAGAAGGATTGATTTGGAAAATTTATATAAAATACAGTTGATTTAGGCATATAAACACAAATATATAATAGGTTGACCCTATTGGCACCGTATTTCCTATGGTACCGAGTCGCCACTGAGAACCGATTTCCTGATTTCCTTTCCAGAACCGTGATGGTAGGTCTGATGGTAGGTCTGATATGGTAATGTGGTACGGTAACATGTATTATATGGTACACTTTGTAATGTTATACTAGATATGAAAGAATATGCCTTTTATGACCAATGTTTCGAAAGGAAAAATTAGAAGGTAAAATAAATCACGTAAAAGGGGTATTGAAAATTGTAAAATTAAATAGGGAAAATTTACTTCTAATTCCCCCATGCAGATGCATGGTGTTATATCGTTTCCCAGGTGTCCAACAAAATAGGGTCAGAAATTAGAATATTCGAAAGTAACTATGTTTATAGATATTATAGATATCCGTTGGTTCTTTGTCTTTTAATGAACGCTTTTCAACGAAATGCTTCTTTCTGAGCGCAATTCCTTTAAATTTATAGAGCCTTCATCTTGACTGAATTGTAATTTGTAATAAAAACTTGTTTCAATATTGTTTATGATATTATCAAGAAAGTTTGTTGAATGTTGGCATATTTTGTTACAGATTTTACAATATTTTATTGTAGTCTGAAATCTCTATGGAGTTTAGAATTCAAACATCTGCATAGCTGACAACTGACAGCCTTTTGGTATTTTTCCATAGGAAGTAAGCTGGAAACATTTAACCAGCGTTACTGCCGAAGGATTGCGTCTTATCGATAAAGAATTTCTAATTCACCAAAAAATTACATACGTCATTCAAAACTGGACCAAGCCTCAGGAATATGTCTTTGGGGACAAAGACAGTGAGAAATTTTGCAATAATTTAAAGGACAAATTTAAAAATTCTTCCCGAGAAAAGGTATTTACAGCCTATGATCAATTTCAATTCTTCCTGTTGCCAGAAGAAAGTTCACATCGTTATGGCTTTCTATTGAATAAATTGCTGACAATTACGTTGGACAGTAGTCATATAGTAATTAAAAGTTTTGGTACTGAAACGAAAACATCTGATATAGTAACATATATTCAAAACCATATTGAGGCAGTCAACTATAATGATGACATCAGCGACAACTTGGAAGATTTTAAATGCCTTTCAGGTCGAAAGCAAACAAATGAAAAACGGAACAGTATGTCGACCCCTAAAAGTCCAGTTAGTAAAGGACCAACATATTTCGACATTGTAAATCAGTCCGAAGGTAACCTTCCATACGAGTCAAATGACGATCAGCAATCATATAATCCGGATGAGGACGAAAATTTTGACCTTCAGTTGGCTCAAAAGGGAACACCGGAACAACAAGAAATAGATTTCAGTTCCACAAAGCTAAAAGAAAGTAAGGCCAAGTCCGAATGCAATACATCATATGGATATAGAGATGAAAATATTGAGTCAGATAACAGCGATAATGACAACTCAAATGACGGTGATGTGGAAATGGAAGACGTAAGTAATGTAATGTCAGAAAATTATTTCAAAGGGTTGGCAAGTGTTATCCCACAAGATTTTGCAACCAAAGAAGAATTTGACTATACAAAGTATCTGGAAACCCTGAAAGCTGAATATGAACAGAATGTCTCTGCTTCAAAAACTCCATCCCCTCCAACTTCAACACTTAGCCCAGCTGAAATCCTGAAACAGGCAAATATGAAAGCAGCGACCGTAAGTGGACGTAAATCACCAGTAACAAAACCTGAATCTTCTAAAATTGTCAAGCCGCCGATGGCTGTAAATCGCCCGTCAACAAATCTCGATGTAGCAACAGGGTGTGGTTCAGATGTGGTAAAAGAAAAACTCCAAAATCTTTACTCCGTACCCACAAATAAAGTAGTCACCACATCAAATGATCCCCGACCAGATAAACAAGATAAGCGGCCTGTGTTCCAAATGACTTCCCCCATATCAGGTTCAAGAATACACCAAAGCACCGCCACCTCAGCTTCAAGAGTAGACCAAAGCTACGCAATCTCAGCCTCAAAAGAAGACCAACGTCTATTGCAAGATACTATTATTCAAGTATTTGGAAATTATTCTCTAAGTACAAACAAGTCGTCAAATGATATTTTAAGTGAAGTCCATGACTTCATTGGAACATCTGAAAACAAAAAGCAAATATTTCAAGAGGATACGAACGTTAATAATGCAATTAACGCAGTTTTGAAATATATTGAAGAAATGGAACAATCGTTCCAGGCTTGCATACATATGAACGAGGGTATTTTCCAGAAAAATCACGAAAGATGTCTGGCAGTGGCAATGGCGGCATTCGGTTCAAGCAATTATTTACAACGAAAGGTTACTGACAAAATAACTGAAGCAAAAGATAACTTTCACAAGCATAACAACAACGTTTTGAGGGACAAAACAAAATTTATTAATTTTGCTGTAAGAATAGTGAAAGCTGCTTATGAAAAAGAAATGGAAGCAGTTAAAAATTCGGTCATTGATGGCCCAAAGCTGTCACAAATCCATGGGAACCTGAAATCCAAATTGATTGGAACAGTCAAAAATACTTGTCGTTTAGACCAGTCCCCCATTTTTGAAGAAATGCGAAGTAAACTTGAGATGGAACTGACAAGATTGTACGAAACTATTAACAGAAATAATGACATGAAATTGAAGACAACTTCAAAGAAAATAGACACTGCAGCTTTGACAGCCAAAATGTACTATGAGGGCGAAATGAATGGTCCGGTTCGCTTAGGAGTCTTGACAGAAATGACTCAATTACAAAATCTTCACGAAACGAAACTTTCCGAGGCTAAGCGAAAGTTTGATCAACTTACAAGCACCATTGAAGTCACTAACTTAGTTGCCGAAACAAAACGGGGCTTGGAAATTGATCTACTGAAATGTTATTCTTTGTTGACGAATGAATTTGAAGAGAAATTGAAACAAATTCCTCCACAGACGTCAAATTCGAGAGGAACTTCAAGTTTGTCTCATAATTTGCGGAGTAGACCAAATCAAACAACACACAAAGTTAACACAGATCATGGTGGTGGTCAATATTCAGAGGAACAAACCGTACCGAAACCTGAGTATGGTCTTGGGATACACATTGAAACTACTGGCGTGACTGTATCTATCTTCCGCAATAATACAGTTGAAACCATTGCAATATGCAGCGATTTGGTGATCGGATACGAGGGCAGTGTTGTCGTAGGGAGTAATCCAGGTGAAGTCGGAAAGAATTATATCAAATTTAGTACATTATTCGAAGGCAACATTGGTCATTTATCAAGAGTCAATTGGAATGGCGAAAATTACACATTTCGAATGGAAGAATGCGTTTCTTTGGTTCTTTCTAAGTGGAAATATCTTGCACAAAATACATTGAATTGCGTCATTAAAGTCTGCGTGGTGGCAATTCCTTCCTTTCTCCATGGAAACGAATCAAAGGCCATTTATGATGCAGCCGTTATTGCAGGTTTTAAAAAAATTCACATTTTGCGGGATATATGTTCCGCAGCTGTAGGATTCACCTACTTCTCGGATACTAGACCAGAACTAAGAGATTTCATTTTGATCAACACAACATATGGTAAATGGGATGCAGGATACTATGACATCAGCAAGTCTATCAAAGTTAAAAATGTTTCTGGTGATAACTTTACTAGTGTGAGTGTATGGTCAAAGAAAACTCCAGAAAATCGATTTAAGGCAATTATAAGCGATATTATAAAGCTTTCTAGCCTTAAAGGAAAAAAAGATGTAATTTTAATTGGAAATGAAAAATGTTCAGATGAAATTACTACCAAGAGAAATCAAGTACTATATCATAATGAAAACATCAAAAATGTATTTTTCAGAGACAAGGTCACCATCTCGAAAGGTTGCGCATTTATTGCTGCTTTGCTATGTGATGACATCGCTGCTCAAAATCGTTGGCGTCTATATCATCCTAATTTAGTTGAGAACCAAAAGTATTCCTGGACCACTATCGATCAACCATGGAGCAGTCCAATTAAAAGCAGGTCAGATCGTCATTCTGAGGGAAAAAACTTGGAGCTCGAGGAAATAGATAGAGTGCAGAAAACACTCAGGAAATTTGTAATCACTCGTGAAGATGCCATTGAAGAAACCAACAGCTTCTTGATTAGCATTAGCAACAAAATTAAAAATGGTTCAGTAAGTGAAACCGCTTGGATCAACATAAATAGGCGCATAAACGATACATTTAAGCTTCTTCGAGATACAAACGCACTCGTCCCTGACATCGACCGAGCAGTTGAACTTGTGCAGGAAACATACGATAAATATACTAAACCCAAGGTTTCGACTGGGAAATACCACTAATCGGAAATTGTCCATTTGGAAATGTGGGAAGCAAAATGGAGTGGGAAATGGAAGTGTGGGAAATGGAACAAAAATTGCGCAAAAATTCAAAGTTTTTGGTTTTATATTTCATAATTTCCCAGTATTACCCATTATTTCCCAGGTATTCAACAAAAGAGGACAAGAAATTGGAATATCCGAAGCACTGTAAACCATTTTAATTTGAATAAATAATTTTTACAAATGCAAAACATGTATAATCGGCCTTTTATGCAAACTGCTACAACATTTTGTCTAATAACTTATACCTATACTTCAGAATAATCCAATTAAAAACGTTAAATATATAATTAAATTTAGTATTTGATTGTTAGTACATATTATATGAAATGACTCCGGTAGTTAAGTGTTGTTTATCTTCTTTAGGGAAAATATCATATGAACACAGGAATTCGTATGGCAAATTTTTTTCATTGTTAGTGTGAAAGTGGATGGCATAAGGCATATTTTGAGATCATATGGCATATTATGGAAATATGGCAATCAATTATATTGTTCGTGGAAGTAAGAATCGTAGAGATAAGGAAGTTATTGCCGCCTTGTTTTGTTGATCGACCTGGTTTTATTCGCTGTCCGATAGGTATGTCTTTGGCAGCTTCTGATATATTTTATAATGTCTTTGTCGCAGTCAATTATAATAATATGATGTTAAGGCACAGTCATAAAACCCATCAGCCGGCATCATATAACCCGTCACCCGGCGTCATAGAACCTGTCAGCCGGCATCATAGAACCCGTCACTCGGCGTCATAGAACCTGTCAGCCGGCATCATAGAACCCGTCACTCGGCGTCATAGAACCTGTCAGCCGGC
>JABASH010006198.1:0-10942 GCA_019776445.1 Tomocerus maximus
TTCATAATATTATATCTCACTAAAGATTGATGCAAATTAAAGATGCTGAAGAAATGAATGTAAAGAAATATCCTTTACACATCGCTATAATTGTGTCTGTGAATGGAAACAGTAAAATCATCTGAAGAGTAGACTGGTGTTAATACTTTTACAATACAATATTCCAAATGTGTAAAATGCATCACTCTCTGTCAAAGCTGGATTATTATATGACAGTCAGTGAAACGAATCTCCTGGGCTAGAAATATTAATTACAATTGTATTAGCAAAGTCATGCAAGTGAAGTAGTTATTTGCATTCGTCATCTACATGGAAGGGGGAATGGGGAGAGAGAAAACTGCATTGTACTGCTGCTGCTCTCTCGCCAAAATGATTCTGTTTTGAAATGCAATGAAAAGATATTTGGCAGTGGAGACAGACTGTTTATAGGCAGTCTCAATATTCAATGTTCAATTTGTCTCACAGTGGAAAATGTCACTTTATCAAATTCCAGGGAGCCACAGACAGCTACATCGACCATCGGAGGCTGCAGAACAATTCTGACAAAGAGATTTGCCCAATAAACCAAACCCAAGCACCACCAGCTTGCCATTTATTGCCTTCACTTCTCGCTTAGCTTTCTTGTACAGCTCCAGCAGTCAAGTCACCCCCAATTATTTCACTTCTCCTTATGCCCCTTGCCAACAGACCAAGTCCCTCACATATCAGCACTTCATCTTATCCATACGAATAACATACGAGATCAAAATCAAGGGCTCACACTCAAATGCAAATAAGGAGTGGCCATGGCCATATGGTCATGTCATAAATAGATAACATCTTCCTCTATTATCTCCTACAACTTTTTTGTGAAATTCATATTTATTAACTTCCAAATGTTCATGTCCATTGTCCACATGAATAATCTAAAGCAATATGCAAAGTGAAATGAAATAAGAGAACTGATTGAATCCAGACGATGACAGTAACAATGAAATCCAACCCGGATAACAAAGTCATAAAGAAAGGGAAAGATGCTTAGGTATAAGACAAAAAGTACCTACAGACAGACTAACTTGTAATATTATAGGATTTTCCTGACTCCAAAGACGAAATTAAGTTTACTGCTGGGTTCAGTGCTAATGTACTTGTAAAAGTAGGATAAGTGAATGCACTAAGTATCTCCAGTTAGATGATAGCACTTTAAAGAGTGTATCGAATTTCGGTTAAGTACGTGCAAGTGTAAATAACAAGGATAGGTGGCTAGAACAAATATACTTAAGAGTGAGTGTCTGTGTGCAGAGATGTCCTTTTAACCGGCAACTGCTAGTATCTGTATGCTATATCGGCTTTGTTTGTTATGCAGGAGTATCGGGAAGTGAGTAAGCATCAAGAAAGTAAGTGGAGAAATGTTTCTGTGGTGGAAAAGAGTATTTTGTGGCTCCTGTGTGGTGTGTGGAAGAAAGTTGGGTTAGGCAGAAGAGTACTTAGCTAAAGGTGTTATTGTACGAGAGCATGTGATGGCCAACTCTTTCCTTCTCCTCCAAATGAAAAAGAGAGGAGTGGGGGAAAGCATGTGTCCCTGCTCACTACTGCAAAGTACATACATAAAAATATAATAGCTTTCGGTTTATCCTTGTCCAGCCAAGTCGGCACAGCCATACATATGCAATTGGACTACGAGATAGGAAAGATCTGCTCGCATTGTAATGGAGACGAGGAACAAAATCTCCCCCGGGAAGAATCAATGGGGGAAATGTCGCAATAATCTCATTTTCTTGTTGGGCACTTGTAATGGTGAACTATGGTCCATTTGCACCAAATGGACTCGGGCGAACCAGATTGTCCAAATACGCTCTTTCCCTTTATTTTCTTTATCTTGACTTTTCATGTCTTACTCACTTCTTCAAACTAAAACCGAAATAAAAAGCTAATTTTCTACACGCAGAGATGCTCCTTGCCAATCTTTTCCCTTTGTGCTAAGTAACCTACGAATTATCAATGTACACTTAGGAACGATTTTGTAAACCCTACTTTGACGGATAGTTTTTAATAAAATTGTAGGAGGGGTTCAAAAATAAAAGAAAACTTGGGCATGTGTCTGGCAAGAAAGAGCAAATCTTGAATATTATTTCTTGTTATGTTTGTTGATCCCAGACAATTGAACTTTATCAGCTTACCTGCATTACATTAGTGTTGAGATTTGTTGAGATTCCTTGAAAGGAAATTGAAGACTACAAGGAAAAGTACGAGAAAACTCGAAAGACAAATTAATTTTACTTTCGCCTTAGAGGAATTGGCTTTTCTTTGTATTTTTGAAATGTATGTGTCTACACTAAAGTATAGGAACATCACGACTAACAATACTTTATTGCTAGATACATACTACTGTGCTATGCGGATCCTTTCAGAGACCAGCATTACATAATATCTTATGATTCCCTTCCGACACATTAATATCCAATAAAATGCATGTATACCTACGTCCTCGTGTGTTAAGAAACGGGATGTGTTTAAGAATCGGGAATAGCCTTTTGTTTAAAAAACTGATTTTGGTGCAGTCTTAGATGTTGGGACGAGCGAGGAGATAAATTTGCAGTAAAAGGACGTATAGAGGAGGCTGTGTGCGGGTGCACTTATAGAGAGTATTAGTAGTTATCTGTAAAAAGAGGAGTTTAAGGTAAAGTGAAGCGATGGATTTAATACACTCGTGATTGTTGTTGAATCCGGTATTAGGAAGCAATCTCATGATTTGAATTGGATTGGTTTGCTCGCTTCTCTTGTCTCTCCTCTTCTCTTTTATCTTGATCAAGAGGAGCAAGGGTGGCTTTCGTGGATTCACCGACCGAGAGTCTACTATCTTGGTCTTCTGCAGACAGAGTCCACGCGGAGACAGACTACACGCTACTTCCCGGCTCTCGCGCTCTGGCTCTGTGATCACTCTAATCCCAAACCGACTTTGCATTGCATTTACAATCTAATCTTGGTCCTCTGTTGTCATGTCGAAGAAAACAGAGTCTGCGAAGAGACAGACTCAACTTGAAAGGAAAATCTCCCGAAAGGTTACAATCCTCGGGATTTGGCAGGAAATAAATTACTCGTTGATGTGCAATGACACGTTCTTTGCACACCTCCGTATGCTTTCTGCACTGCCTACACTCACCAACAGCTATTCCCGATCCGCGCTAAACTCCTTCACCTTTCTTTTAACTCCTTCCTTTCATTACTTCTCAAGCACAAACCGCCCACGCTTTTAATTGCACTAATTATATTGTTAATGCTCTTGCTCACTTTAATTGTGGCAAATGGGCACTTACATGTTTGCCCGTTTATAATAATAAACATTCTGTAACCATCTCAAGGCTACTTGGCCTAGACAGGACCAGAATTATTATCAGTAGATACACAAACTAGGTGTGACGTTTTAAGAAAATTCCGGAAAATGAAAGAATGAGTGTTTGTTAAGGGGATCAAGTTGAAGGGAAATAATCAGGAGACGGATTTTTAGTCAAGACTGTCAAGTAAGTGTAAATAGGTACAAACGAATTTTATTTGAATGCATAATAAATCAAGTTAAAGTTGATACGGATTTGCTTTGCTGTGCCTCTGTCAGATTGCTATACTTTGATAGAGAGAAAAATCGCAAAATTGCATGCAGACTGGTTTGGACTAGGTTTATGTGTCAAAGTAGAATTCAAATCTTTGTATTCATAAGGGGCAGGCGAGGTTTTCATTTTGATGTCATATTTCACCTGTATGCTTTATGTATGTGTGTACAGGGAACTAATACTAAGTAGTTCTCGATCTGCTGGACTTGTAGGGCAAGTGCAGAGAAATTAGATTAACCAACTCCTGCCCACGCCTGCCTGCCTATCCACAATAAATAACAGGAGAATTTAAAATAGTTTTAGAGTAAGTAATACATTAAGATAACAAAGCAGAGTAATTACTCAAGTCAAAGAACAAATTGATTTACAGCTTTTGCTTTCCTTCGTTGTTTAGGATGGCGCGTTCTTTCCTCTCCGTGTAATTTCCTTTGAATTTTACAATCTTGGGAGGGAACACAATATTTTTCTTATTTTATGGCTTAAACGAAGCATAGCGAAAGGAAGCCAGAGCCAAGCTAGTTGGAACAGTTTAGGCACTCACTGTGTACATTAAAGATGGAACTGTACTTGCATAAATATTCATAGGACAAATAATGCATTTCTAAATGACCCTTTTGATTTCATGGTTGCTTACTTGGAAAACTACATCACATTACATTGTGGTTTGTAACTAGTTGTGTAAGTAAGTATGAAATAAGCAAAGTTTTAATGTTCCAACGGTTACTTAGGGGGAATGTTTATTTTCATGCAAAACGGCCTGAGTACTAAAGAATGGTTGTGCTGTGTTAAATATGTCGTGGCGGGCATTGTGCACATCCCATTGCATAACTGTTTACGTGAAAATGTGTGCTGGAGAGTCGGGATGGTGAGCGAGAGTAGGGCAAAGTGGGAGTAAAGGAGGAAATGTGTAGTAAAAGAATAAGGTGGCGGTGGAAAACGGTCGTAGCAAAATGATGATGATATCTGAGATCCGTATATCTCGTCTGCATTGTTCCCAGAAGAGAGCAGAAGATTGTAGTCATCTGCTCCGGCGATAGGATGGCTGTGCAATTTATCAGGAGATAATAGAGAAGGCAAGTAGGGAGAGCCAAGACGTGTGAAGGAAGCAAGCGGATCATAAAGCGGAGCAAAACATCCGCATCGAAAAGCTAATCTTGTTCAGTTCACTCATAACTACGGACATAAAGTAAACAGGCTCTTTCTTTCCTCATCCACTCCCCATCACCAAAGTCCTTTTCAACGGTCGAGAGACACGCTCAGGAGAAAGTCAAAGCAAGGATTTATTTGTATGCACTGGATGGGAATGAGAATTCTAGCTTACGCATTTAGCCAGCGGAGACTTAACTCAGATGAGACAAATAGCAACACAAAACACTCGGGAATAAGAAATTAAAACAAAATAAACATTTCCGTCCTGTCATAATAAAGAAGGAGGGACGGATTGAATCACCGGAGAAGGGCATTTCAACATTACACTAATCGCACTACCGAGCAGATTTCTACTTTTCGCTGTGGAGATACTTATCTCTCCCCGTCATCTCTCATTTTCAATGACTCGGGTCATTCTCATTTCATGCTCATCTCTCCCAATATCATCTTCCTCTTCTCAATAGCAACTTCTTCGGATATTTAATCCGTTCACTTGACACTGTATGCCAACCGTTGCTCCTTATGTAAAACAAGAAATGCACACAGGGGACCACTAATCCAATTTAAGTAGAATTCAAATATCACCGTATTAAGAAGGGAAACTCAAAATGTTTGCAACATTTTCCAAAGAAACGGACCGGAAAATAAATGCAATGCCAGAAGCTTACTTTGGACATTTAATNTAAATGCAATGCCAGAAGCTTACTTTGGACATTTAATTTGTTCAACTATATATCTGTACCTCTATGAATAGATAATAGTATGCACAATACTGACATAAGCAGTACTAGGTAGAGACAATAAATAGTACGCAGGTAATGCATATGTATATGCCACAGAAATAGATAGGTGATACTATTCCAGTCACATCCCAGAATTGAAAGAGCGAATTGAGTTAACTAATTTGATATTACTGCGAATAATGCTGGGTTATAAAATTGATGACACAGAATCAATTTGTATAAAAATGTTATACATATGGTGCATGCATGGTTATGTAACAACACTTAGACGTAAGTAAGTGATGAGTAATAAACGTGAGTAAGGAATAAACGAATTGGCCATTGCATTCTATTTATTTAAACCATTGCAAATATTCTTATCACTGGAATAGACACCGTGTCATCACTCATCAATAGTTTGGTGACAAAACAGGTGTTTTATTTGCAACCACAGCCATAATTGCACACAGTAAGAAAGATGGCTGTTAGTGATGCAGGGCATTTGCATTGCAGTGTCATGAAATAAAATTCTGTTTGATTCTGGGCCATTGGAATCAGAACTGCTACAGATGTAACTAGAGTGAGTAGAGGTCGTTAAATAGCTATTAGGAATCCGCTAATCCCAAACTATCGATCACTGTCAAAAGAGTCGAATCACTCAACAACAGAGGAAATGTATCATCAAGACAAAGCAACTGTCATGCTTCTGTCATCTCTATTTTTAACAGCTCTATCCCTTGTCTCCTATCCACCGTATTATCATTTTATATTGTCCGTAATTCCAGGCGACTATGAATAAGTAAGTTGTACGGAAGAACCATATACTATGATTGTCACTGTTAAAATCAACCGTTCGCATGCACTTTGAAATGTAACGGTGCAGCATTGACAAAGTTCAAAATTCCAATTGCAGCTCCGTTTTTGTAAAAACAATCGACTAAATGAATGCATGAAATAGCTTTATCTTATGACTTACAGTGTCTATATGCATACTTGTCTGAATCTGAATTACTTATTATCGGTATTATAGATCTGTCTCCCAACTGCAGAAGGTATCACACCGGGAGGTGTGATAACTACGCCAATATGGCATATAACAATATTAATATTGCAAATTGGTTATGATTTTATGATTCCAATAATTTATTTACCAATTCAGGAAACAATAATAATATTCTGAATTAATTTTTTACATCAAGTGTCCATTAATATTGTCTGGATGTATCAATCATGGGGCATTGGTGATGACTGGCACAGAGTCGGTTGTGGGTCCAGCTCCAGAGGACGAATCAGTGGTGGGTCCAGCTCCAGAAGATGAATCAGTGGTGGGTCCAGCTCCAGAAGATGAATCAGTGGTGGGTCCTCCCGAGGAGGAGCCAGTGGCGGGTGCTCCCGAGGATGAGCCAGCAGTGGGTCCAGAAGGACTTCCGGTTGGTCTTTGAGGGAACTGGAAGAATGGGGCAAGTCCGAAGAAGGGGAACTGAGAAGGAGGACGTCCGAATCCTTGTCCTGGTCCAAAACCTTGGAACCCTGAGGGTATCTGTGGTGGCCTAAACGCTACCCCACCAGATGGACCACCGGACCCTAAGGGTATCTGTGGTGGCCTAAACGCTACCCCACCAGGTGGACCACCTGGTGCGGCACTAACTGGTGCGCCAGTAGCTGGTGCGGCAGTAGCTGGTGCCGCAGTTGGTTTTCGTCCTCCGCACTTTGTGCTCACCTGAAAAAATTAAGAAGTTGCTAAAATGAATGTCCATGATTTGGCAATAAGTAAATCCAAATGGCTTGTGAATCAATTCTTAAACTGGGTTTAAATAAAATGAAATGTGCAAAAAGCCGAATTTCAGTAATATTTTCAAAATAAGGTATATAATTTATTCTAGGAAGAACTTACAATAGAGGCAGCATGGGAGCATGCCACTACGGCCACAACTACAGCAACGATGAAGTATTTCATGATTAATTCTCAGTTCCAATGTAGAGTTCCAAACTATCAAAAAACACTGATGACTTTTCTGAAGACAGAAGGGCCTTTTTATATCGAAGCTAATCCCCTGAGAATTTCGTCATTACCACCACAACATCTTTTCTACGGTCGTATCTCTTGATAGTTGCATAAGCTAAGGAGGTTAGGATACGTAATCAATTGCTATTACGAGACTCAATCTATATACTTATACATAATTATCTTTTGAATGTTATGTTACATTATTTGTGTGAACAGATGCTACAGCTATTATGCTGAAGAACTAGTCGAACATGTAACTGTAAATGTAACATAACTCAATTTTGTAGTCATAAATTGCATTCTCAGACTAGAATACTATTATTAGATGCATACTACTCATAAGTAATTCATAATTATACGTAACTGAGGACAGAGATATCCAACCCCTAGCATCGTATAATTAGTAGTCGAGGAGTAGTATCTATCCCTGGTTCAACTCATTCACTGAGTCTTAATGGAATACAAGCGCATAAAAATAAAACCTAAATTGATCATATATCAACCTTGTGTAAACAAGTGATGCGAATATGACATATTGTGAAAGTTAACTAAAGACGGAATGACAAAAATGCTGTGAAATCGAATCCGCAAGTATTATGCTTCATTAACCGTAAATTAAACAGTTTTCTTTCAATTCTGTGAAATAACTTTGCCAGTCAGTAGGCATCTAAAACTCACTTTTCAAGGTAAAGGTTGAAGGAAACCATTCTTCTGTCAAACTGACAACCAATTGAATGCTGAATCTAAAATCTGGCATCCACTTGCAATATTTATAGGCACAATAATGACGTCTGCAATTTTCAAAATATATTTAGCCCGATGAGGTGGCTAGGATGAATACTGATCTGATACTGCCTAATCTAATCAATCTCAAGCAACTGCTTAACTGCAAAAGTCAAATAATTGACAGGAAACATTTTAGCCATATCGTTTTCCGATTCCGTTTTTAACAAAAAAGGTAACTCTAAACGCATGTGCAGCAAAGCTTCAATTTGTCCAATCTTTTGGTGTAGATGTGGAGTGGAGTATTTTTGAAGTTTTATAAATTCTGGTTTACATCAGTAAACTTCAAATACTATCCGTAACGAAAAGGTTAGTGTCACGGAGAAAATTACCGCATTGTTTCATTGTGTGCTGAACTTTTGGACGTAAAAGCAAGTTTTCTGACGAAATAGTAATGTACAGATATTTCAAAATCACTTTTCATTTATTGGATGATTACATTGCACTAGTCGGTCGTTCGTAGTTCATAATATTAAAGAAAATCATTGTAGCAATACATACTGACCTACAACAATATCACACACTATATACACATGTCTTGTTTTAAATATTTTGAATATGTAATTATTAGTAAGGCATATTATGCAAATTCAATAATAAATTGTTTCCAAGAAGCAAGGACAGCAGTGCAAAGGGTATTGATCAGTCCGCTGCAATCAAACACTCGGCAATCCAACCAGCATGATCTTGATTTGCTTTCATTACTGCGGAATATTTTAACTCCATGGCATGTCTACAAAGGTAAATAAATAAATGACATAGAATGCCAAGTTGCATTTCGATACAAATGGTTTAATTATTACTTCAGCAAGTATTTCCGAAGAAGAGTCATAGACCGCTGGCATTCTTCGATTTCATGAAGAGCATGGGTTTTTGCCCAAATTGCCAAAGTTAGAGCTTGGTCCACTTTCCGAGTGGTTGCAGCCAATTGACACATGGCGTTGAAAGAGGCATTTACTAGAGATGGAATCTGAAAAGCTATACCTCGAAGAAAGAGCTTCTCTAATGAATCATGGTTCTTGCTGTGCAGGGGAGTGCAGTCCTTCACATTTCCGTTGAGGAAAATGATAATATTTTTCAGTATCTCAGGGTTTGGCAGGCGTATTCTCAGTACTGGATTGCCGCAATGCGTATCAACTAAGTTTTTCCAATGCTTTCTGAAGTACCCCGATTTGCCTTTTAAATGAAAAAAATCCTTGATTAGCTGCACTACAGCAGAATTACAGAAATACTACAGAATGTCTATCCTTCTATTAGTAATGTACTTAAGAGCATTTTTTTGTTCCCAACACCAATTTCCACATTGTTACAAATAATGGGTATCCACTCTATATCTTCAGTTTTGGAAGATTCCAGAGAGAGATCTTGGAAGAGATCCTCCATCTCTTCAAGCGGCTGCTCCTCCGGATCCTTTGGGGTTTCGACTGAGTCACAGCCCCTTCCTCTTTCATCCAGTTTCTGACTCCGTAAAATTGTCAAATCAACTTCAACTCTGAGCTCTCCGGACTCTAAAAGACTTTGTACAGATTTTAAGCTCACAAAAGGTTTCCAACCGTAGCACAGTCTCTCAGTATTGAAGTAACGAATCCCGCTTCCTAGGGGTTTGAGAAATAAATTAAAACCATTATAAAGGATTCAACCATTTTAATCAAGGATTAGGAAACAACTATCCGGAACTTGCGTCGAGATATTAAAACATTTCCACTTGGATCCAAAAGACGCAAAATGTAAATTGCATTCATTTTCGATGGTGGATGTTGATCTTTCTGTAGATATTCGTAAAATTCAAGAAATATTGACAAAGTTTTTTCTTCGTTTTCACAGTGGTTTGTAAGAACATGAATTCTCCTAAAACAAAGAACATTATTTAACAAAAAATCTTTTCATATTCAAATTGCAATTTCCATTTAGAGCACCAATTTGATGGGAATGTATTCTCTCCAACAGAAAAACACGGAGATATAAGTGGAGCGACTTGACTTGTATCGGACACCGTAGTTCCATCAGGATCTTCCTTTGGGGATGTAGAAGGGATTTTCCATCGTAACACTGTACTTATAACTTTCATCTATATATGTATAGTGGATTTCAAAATATTAGGATGTTACTAACAAACCAGCAATTGTATCATACGATTTATATTGACTACCGTAGGATTAAAAGATCCAATGTGTTGCCAACTTTTGGAGTCCCTATCCGGCAGTGTAAAACCAAATATAAGTTGGTCAGCATGTTTAAAACCGGAAAGGCTCGATGCTTCCATATGTATAAGCAGGAATTTGAGATTTTAAATCCCTAATGGAACTAGAGAATATCTTCAGAATATTTAAGTAATTGAAAGTCGGAGCTAAAACCTTTTGCTTACACTTCGAGGCTTCAACTTCAGTATTGGGGATGATTAGAGAATGAGGAATCCCACGGAGAAATAAAATAATTTATGCAAATTATTGCCGTTAATGGTTGGTATAGTATTTTGAGATTATGATAAAAATAGTTGAAATGGATCATGTGGGATGAGGATACGAGATTACATTTACATGTATAATAGATAGGAATGAATGACCAAAGAATCTGTCTGTCTGTTTTCACGATAACTCAAGAATGGATTGAGACAATCCGTTCAAACTTTCATTACGTGACGCAACGTAACGTGACATGTTTTCGTGACCATTATAAACCACATGTTGGTGTTA
>JABASH010006199.1:0-10937 GCA_019776445.1 Tomocerus maximus
GAAAGCCTAAATGAACACAGAATTTGACAAAACTCGTATACTTCTTCTGAAACTCTATTCCAAATTTTGTTGACTATCTAGACCCGTTAAAAACTAGAATTAGCATAAAATGTGTTGATGCTGCTAGCCAGTTACGTTGCAGGGGGTTCTAGAATTCTGTAAATTTTGACACATGCCGTGTACGCTATAAAATTGAAAATAGCTTCGTATAGATTATTTCGTAAAAATTATAAATGATAGAAATTTCTACATGATTTACATGCATTAATATTGAATACGTTATTATATGATGAGAATTACGGTAGAATGGAAACGATGATTGAGGCATTGAGACAATACAGAGGGAGGGATATTGGATAAGAATGTTTGTGATGTGATTTGGGTCGGATGGATTTAAAGTGAATGGGGTCATCAGATTTGTAGGCTACTGTGAAATGTACGGAACTTGATTGAGATGGACTTTAATTCTCGACCTTCCCATCTCAGAAGTCAAGTCCCCATCATTCTTCCCGACCAACTGGTTTCCCTACTCCTTACACCATCAACACTTATCTCAACGTATCTACTCTCTTCACTTGCTCATCTATGCACTTTCTACAACTCATACTCATGAGACAAGTTTTCTTTGCCAAATCCTCTCTGCTCAACCACTCTGTCTCAAATCAACGAATCTTTCAACACACACATACTATTTACCACTACGACCTTAACCCAACGACTACAAATCTCTCTATTATAATTATCACTCCACAGAAAGTCACTTAAACTTGTCTCATGATTTGAGACAAAATTTAGAGGTTTTCCGAAATAGAATTTCGGTAACACAGTTTAACATTTCAGAAATGATTAGATGAGATAAATCTAAACTAATGTCACATTATGAAATTACAATTTATACTTGTACAGTCTGTACAAAATTGTGCACTTAGCAATCCCAAACTGCTGGTTGTTTTCATATTTATTACATTTGTAGTGGAACCTGTACCTACTAATTCCAATTTATGGAAGCTTTTTGTCAAATACTGTCCAACTACACTTTGAATCAGTAAATTGACAATTTTCCAACAGAAGAGCAAAACAAAGACAAAAGTATTTTCGAAAATTAATTGAATATACATACAAAGCCTACAAAGCATACAGTAATTTGTTCTGAAGTAATCTGTTTGACTATAAAGCAACTTTACCTTTACCTTTTTTTATACATACAAAGCCATAAGATATAAATGGATGACTATAATCACGAACATTACATATATAAATTACATACGATAATTATTTCTATCCATATTGTTGTCCTTTTAATTGGATTTGTACATATAAATAACTTCACTTCTGTGATAATCATGTTTACGTAGCATAGAAAATAATGCAAAGAAAAGGGAGGAGGTACATATCCCATGTTTTGTCTGATGATGGTAGCTAAAATTGTCAAAGGGAGATCCGCTGCTAATTAACTAAGTTAATTAAACTTCGTTATAGTAGGAACAAGATGCGTGTCGTAGATAAATAGGTAGCTGTGTGTGTGTGCATTTAGGTGCATAGGTAGGATAATTATACAGAACTAATTATATTATTCTCTTTTCTGCTAAATGTAAACAAAGTGATGGAGACATGGATAGATATAGAGTGTCTTTTATGCTCTATACTCACACTATACCTGAATAAATATCCAAAACACTTGCACACATTATCGCTATAAATTATATATTTATTATGTTCGCACTTGTAATTAAATGTTGACATAAACAGCCTTATTACTGCTGATAGGATCTACCATCTACGTCTATCAGCAGGTGCACACTCACACACAGTGCAATGCTACACACCTTAATATATAATAATAATATTATGATCTACATAATATAATTATTTATAGAGATCATTTACTCATTGTCGTGACTGTACTCTGGTCTCATATGTAGGTATGTCGGTCCTTACACTAACATATCACAAATCCATACATCCAGGCACAGATATAAATAGTTCAGTCAGATAGTAAATTAAGGGTGATTCATCCAAGTTTCGCTTGTATAGGCGCTAATTGTTGACAGTCTCGGTGGAATTTGCGAGACATGAGTGTGTGGTGAGGGCGACGACGGTTTACTTGATTGAGGCTGATGACGAAAGAAAGCTGCAAAAATGCATTTTGTACATTAAACAGAGTGAATTGGACATCCGATCAGTATACTGCTTAAATAGACGAGTATAATGAAGCAGTATAATGAATATAATAAAGTAGCCTAACGAATGAGTGCTAGTCGTGTATTTAGGGATGAATCTGTCTGTCTGGCTCATTAGTACTAGATGAGATTCATATCATTCATTAGTGAATAGCCTAGTACTTAATAAATATGATCGTAAGTGCAGGGAAGGATTGTTACACTTGACATTGCACTAACTACTTATACGGACTGACCGACCACTATCAGTTCTTAGTATCGTAGCCACCGTGTGTTCTCTACTAACTCCCATGGTTTGTATCGATCACCCACCCACACAGAACTGTTATTCAATGTCTAATACATATAGAGACACATTCTACATAAATTGAAACAACGTTTTGGCTGAAAAAGGAACAACTTTCAAAAGGGTTGGCTGGGAGTTAAATGGTAGACGAGTGGATTTAATGGAGAGAATGCGGTGTGTGTGTAAGTAATAGATAAAAGTAGTTGGTGGTGTGTGTAGTGAGTGCAGAGCAGTGAGTGTATGTGTGTAAAGAATGGCGATGTGTGTAGAGATAGCAGAGATGTATGTGAGTGATGCGAAGAGATCATAGAGATCCGCTTACGTATTAGTGGAGTGGAGTGCAATTGACCTCGTGACCTAGCTCTGCTCCTCAACTCATCTCTACTACTTACTACTCCACTCACACTCTAGACTTATCTTCTAGATATTTTCTTGTAAAACCCTATCGCTGGTCTACTCGCTTCCAAACACAACAAAATAGAAAACTGACGCTTATCCCCGCCCCCTCCACTACTAACTAACGACTCTGCTTCTACTTCATTTTTCCACTCTACCTCCCTTAACTACATCATTTCACTTCCTTACCTACTTTTACGTGTCTATTTAAATACTATCTCCATGCACTCATCCTCCCAATCAAATTCCTCCACAAATCTTCATCTTCCTCACCATCCATTCACGATAACTAATGGCACTGCTCTCCTAAATGCAATTAAAAATATATAACATTGCTATGTATATAATATGTCCAATTTTGCACGCGCATGTTTTACTAGTAACTAGTACGCTAAAATTAAACACACATCAATAAAATACGTACTCCCTAATAGGGAAATAATAACAAGTAATAATTAATTATAATAATTTTTTGAATCATTTTTACATCAGAATAATTGTATATGTCTGTAACAAGTCCGTTCACTACTCTACATTTAAAACATGGACTCTATTGCTATCATTGGCATTTAATAATTGGCATATGATATTGGCTTAATATCGTTAAGTGACTAATATTAGCCAAGTTAGTGCAATGGTCTACGGTAAAAGTATTTTGTGATTCTGCAACGAAATAATTATGCACTCGATAAGAAGAGAAAGTGTGAATCTAAAGAATGAAAGAATGCATGACGAATGGGAAAGTATTTGTAACTGGCTATGCTAAAGGAATTGTGATGAATATTCCTCCCTACCATATTTAATAATTTCGTGACATGCGGATTGTTAATGACATTTTGAATTATGAAAATTTTCTACAAACGGGAAATTTCCAAAACTAAAATAGACTATGAATTCAATTTTCCTCCTTTTGGGACAATATCTCCATTTAAATGGATATGAAGGGAGGGGATTCCACAGTCCAGCCAGACAACTAGAATTTCCTGCGATATATAGGTATATGCCAACCAGTTTTCCTAGAAATTGTTCCCTACTCCGCCGTTGTCTAAATTGAAAATTGAGGAAAAAACACTTCAATGGTTCTGGAGAAATTTTCGACTGGAAATCGGTGCGGGTAGTAGATAGTGGGAGATGCGCCTAGAAAGGGGAAATTGCTTAACACACTCACTACAACTTTTTGACAAAGTTTCATAAAATGTTTTGTTTGGATGTTGTTTGCAGATCCTCGAGTGGAGCATTGGTTTCTGATGCGACGGTGGACACCAATCATCTTGATAATTTGCACGTATTTTCTGACGGTAATTATCGGACCGCGCCTCATGGCCAAAAAACCGCCCTACACTCTCCGTTCTCTCCTCAAACTTTACAATCTCTTTCAAGTTCTCATCTCCGCATACATGTTCAAAGAGGTAATCAAATAGCATATTTTTACATTACCCCCACTTCGTTGAAAAATACCCGGTTAATAATATTCTTTAGCAGAGAGTCTCTAATTTGATTTGGTTTATTAACGATGGCAAATATTTATTTCACGCAGTTCCTGATAAGTGCTTGGCAGTCGAGGTACAGTCTCCGATGTCAGCCCGTCGATTACAGTAACTCTCCACAGGCACTTCGGGTAATTCCCATGCTTTGCAATAAAAATATTTTAGTGGTATAATAAATACTATGGATCAGGCTTTAAAATGCTCCTTGATTTTACGATGACGATTTTGTTCCGTTTTCCATCCTTTGTCTCAGTCTTTGTCCATTTTATCTCAGTTTTTCACCAGCTGAAAATTCACTACCAAAATCTTTCAGCGGATACATGTCATTTTCATTTCCTCCATGCCTCCATTTAGAATCAAGAGTAGTTGATTGAACTGGTTTTGTTGTTTTAGATGGCTGCTGCCTGCTGGTGGTTCTTTTTCTCCAAAATCAATCGACACATTCGACACGGTATTTCATCTTTTTCCTTTTCCAGTAGTTATTGTCTTATTTGCCATTAGACGATGCTTAATGTCTTTTTTGTCGTAGGTGTTTTTCATTTTGCGGAAAAAGAATTCTCAAGTCACGTTTCTGCACGTCTACCATCATGGCTCAATGATTCTTAATTGGTGGTTGGGGGCCAAGTACACACCCGGCGGTCAAGGTATCTCCTTTAACTTTATATTTATTACACTTTCTCAGGTCAAACTTTCATTACTTTCCCCGATTTTCGCAACCTGAGATTATCTGATTGGATTGCTAAAAAATAAATAAAAAGTAAAACCGCTATTTATTGTTCTTCCTAGTGTTCTTCCAGTGCATGATCAATTCCTTTGTCCACGTCATCATGTACACTTACTACTTTTTGTCGGCTTTCGGTCCCGGAGTGCAGAAATACTTGTGGTGGAAACGCTACCTGACTCAACTGCAATTGGTTAGTTAACTTTGCTGTCACGTATTCTGTCACTGATGACAATGAAATGCGGGAATTCTAATTTTCTTTGGTTTTCAGGTGCAATTTTGTGCAATTATCATCCATTTGATCAACGGAATGTTGACAACTTGTGAGTTCCCATTCGTGCTGAATTGCTACGTGATCGTGTACTGCATTACGCTGATTGCTTTGTTCACAAACTTTTACATCGAAACCTACCGCCACCAACGCACAGACAGAATAGAGGCCGAGGCGGCCCTCCAGGAGAAAATGGCACGAGCCTCCTCCGCCAACAACCACAAATACACAAACGGCCACTCGAAAAACGGATTTGTGAAAAGTCCGAATGGCCACCTCCCCCTGCAAAATTCACTGAACAACAACTTTATCAATAATTCTAACGGCTCTCTGAAAAACGGACTCCACCATCGACATTAAAATTAAACTTAAAAATACTAATCAGTCAGTCATTGAATCAAGAAAATTGTGCACATTTATCGGTGTAGTTTTACAATAATCATCTGCTACGGTGGGTGGGTGTGTGTGAGTGTGGGTGGGTACTTGGACGGACACCAGAGGGACGTAGTGCCTTTGTTTTTTGTACTAATCCAATGTGATCAAGTCAAGTGACGCGCGCGGAATTACGAAATTGCCACGGAAAGAACTCGTTTTACGTGACATTTTTGTTAGTGGGTAGAATTGAGTGTTAGTGGGTGGACTCCCCGATTCGACTGGACCGGCTGGACAAAAAACCAAACAAAGTAACTCAAAGAGTGCAAGAAGTATCGGACGGAGCGGAACTCACCGTTTCTCATCATCTCTCCACGGGATTACATTTTTTGTGTATCTTTCCCGGAATTTGTATTTATATCTCTCTCTTGTGCTCACTCAGATTGTCAATTCGTGCCAGGCTGACAAATCGTGACGTGACGTTGACTTTGTTGTTGAACGTTATTTCGACGTGACGTGACTTTTCAATTGTTGCGACGCGAGTCAGCAAAAACTCTTATTTATTTATTTGTATTTATTTGTGATGTGTTTAATTATTGTGCGTGTCCGTCACTTTTATAGCATTCTCTCCATCCATCTGTCTGACTGTCTGTCCGTCCGTCTCTGGAACTGTCATTTATCATATGAATCGCATTTTTCCTGACGGCGGACGGATGGACAAAGACTGGAGAGATAAATATAAAATATGGATGTAGACAGTAATTAAATCCATGACGGATAGATACGATGCCTTACCTGTATTGTATTTATTTATATCTAAGTATGATAATATTATGATGTATTCCAATCCAAAGTGTCTGTAAATATAGTAAATAGTAGCGTAGTAAATGTACCAGTGTTAAATTGAATGTCTGTGACGTCGAGGAAAGGGAAAGCGTGAACTATTTACTAGGTGCATAATAAATAAGATAATTAAAGTAGCGGGAGTAATAATATTAAAAATGCAGCCGTATAAATGCGGGTGACACTATACTGACTTTATATTACGACGATTCTAATTTATTAGTGTGACAGAGTTCAGAGAATTTGTTGTGAAAGAGAATTAAAAATTCAGGTGATATGAAATTACGGACACATTGATATGAAATGACTGCTCCAATCACATAAACTACACAAACTACCTATTTTTTGTATTGTATTTACTATTTAAGTAGACGAGATGAGACAGTAGAAAATATTCTGAATACTTAAATACTATATATTTGAATTATTGTAACGTAACAATAAATCATCTATAAACATGCTCAAATATTATCTTGAATTTTCTTTACGAATTAGAGTGCCGCACAGATCTAGGGAGATAAGGATGCAGACTTGTTCGTGGAAAGCTTAGCATTAAATGTCGGTAGTGTGGTTTGCACGTACGATAACTGTTTAAAGTTCTCATTTACCATGTTATTAAACACACCTGCTGTCCTTCTGGCTCTTTCTCCACATATCATCGTCCAAATTCCATTGTGTCGTCATTTCTCGACATTGGAATCGAGGTTCCCTCAATTCCGACTTCGACTCACGTATTTACGGAAAAAATGATTCAATTTTGAATTCCTCTATCCTGTTTCTTATTACTCTTGCTCGACAAAAGAAAGTTCAGAACTGCGTAGACTAATCCTCCTAATAAGTAAATGCGTCGGTCGCGTCCTTAGGACGGGCTAATGACTAGTACGTACATACAGTAATTGTGTGTAGGTATGCAGTATTTATGTAGGTACGCTTTTGTTTTGGTGTTATTGGAGCTAGAGAGATTGACCTACTGCCTGAGTTGAGTTCAGGGCGATGCAGACAGGCTGGGATGACCACTTTTCTTAGCTTTTTTAATAAATTATTTTGCAACTTACTTACTCGGCAAAACAGGTAATCCTCACTCAGGATTTCTGGGGCATGACACTCCTCTCAACTGACCAAACCAACCTCGCTCACTCACTCTACAGATGTATAACTATATAACAATATGTAGAATATACTATCCAGTACATTAAATACTACTGCACCACAGTGCATGACTTTAATTCGCGTTTTAATATAATCTAAAGTGATATTATATACTTAAGTCATTTTTCAGTTGGATGCAAAACAAACCGGTTTTACATCTAAGTAGGTTCGTATTACATACTCAGATCTTGACTCTTCCATCCATCCTCTACAATATTTACATGTTCACATAGCTAACACTGATATGCCCATGAATGCAGACTACTTCATCTATATACTTCCTTAGATGATCTGTATACTTCACTATCACTTGGATATTAATATTATAGAGTACTTTTGAGGTGCCAACATTTTCTACTCCAGTATTTCAATATCATATCTCGGTCATGGTCATTCTGGTTATATGAAAATTCATGAAGATAAATATTCTGGAGGAGGCATTAACCTTTCATTATGGGCAGAGACACAGTACATGTTTTTGGAGTTGCAATTTTCTTGATCGAATGTGCATTGATGTAGAACATTGATCATTCACATTGGTGCCATTGAAAAGTTTGTAACGTCTTCTCCGCCTGGCTGCAGCCCGACTTCTACAATGATATTATCGTAGCTCATCTTAATCGACGTTATAAACAATTTATGCCCATTTCTGTAAAAACTGATGTTTTTGCCCATTTTAAAAAAAATTGTAGCAATAACAGACTAATTATAGATTTTCTCATATGATTTATAAGTGACTCCTGACTCCTGACCTGTTAGATATCACCGGAAAGCTGAAGATATTCAAATTATTCAATGGCACCAATGCCAATATTATGTCCCAACTGGTTCACTCGCGATCAAGCATGAAAATTTGCCTATACACTGTAAAATCATGCTCTTTTAAGGAGGGGTTCCTACTTTTTCAAGCCCAAATTCAAGGAGAACGACAAAGGATAGAGTAGTAAGTTTTACGGTTTTTTCAATCTACTCATTTCTCATTACACTCATTACATTTCTCATTACATTTCTCACAAGCATACGGAATTACTAATCTCCCTTAAATGCAGGTTTTATAAACAAAATGCATACTAGGTTTCAAAAGAGGCAAAGCCCACCCTTAACTGTTGCAACTATGTGCATTTTGTAAAATGCCGTGCAGGTTGTTACAGGATGATAATACTCAATTCAATGTAAATTATTTGATCGAGTTAAAACCTAGTTACTCTAGGTGATTCGACGGAAGTGATGGACCTTAACCGAGCATAAAATTACGTTTTTGCTTTTTCCAGAAACATTTTTTCCTCGATCTTGCCTTATTTAAAGGTGCTGGTAAGCAATTTAATCCGATTAGCCTGGGACCTGGGACAAGGCGCTATGCAAACTTAGCAAGTCTTCGCCAATCTTTTTTTGTTAATTCCCGGATGACCAACTTTTTGTGTACTTCGTTTTCCTCATCTCTGTGCGTACTATACAATACCGAGGTGTTCATATATATTTCAGTGATAAATACATTCTGCACCAAAATTACGTGTAGAAACTCCTCTGAAGACTTTCAAATGCATAGAGTAATTAATGTGCCCCACAAACAACAATACAAAAGGCTAGGAGAAGAGGAGACGCGGACTTATCTATCGAGATGAGGAAGAGAATATTATTGATAAAAGCTACTCACATGGTGGGTGGGGGATAATAATGAGTATGTAGGTCTACCCTCCCTCCATGTAAGCAAAATACATATCCACTTAAGGATATTGCTTTTGTTCGATCTGTTAGGCAACGGTTGCGGTGCTAATGGCGGGCATGGAAAATAATGAACGGCCTACTACGAGCACGAGACTCAATGTTTCAAAAAGTTTTCTTCGTTGATATGAATTTTCTAATAATATCTCACCTCCAATCATTTCCACAAATATAAATATTTCATTATCTTTTCTTACTTATTAGCTCAAAATTTCCTCAAAGACCTAAAAATATGAAAGACAACTTTCTTGAGACCTCAACATTTCTATAACTACAGTGTGGGGAACTAGAAAATGTTCATATAGGACTTTAACATGTAAATGAGATTTCCTCGCTTGACCCCGAAACTCCACACACCACTTTCATTTATCCAACTTCCAAACGGTTTAAGATATTCAAGCGAGGTGAACACAAGTCA
Organism: Tomocerus maximus; assembly: GCA_019776445.1. Classification (NCBI taxonomy): domain Eukaryota; kingdom Metazoa; phylum Arthropoda; class Collembola; order Entomobryomorpha; family Tomoceridae; genus Tomocerus; species Tomocerus maximus. The sequence goes on from JABASH010006199.1 coordinate 9,846, forward strand.
AAAGCCCATGCGATTACTTAAAAATCAACTAAGAATCATTGTTAACAATAGTCGGCAACTAGGCAAAAAGTTTCGTGGACGAAAAGGGGGAAAAATTCGGGCTTGGGCGTTTGTGCCGCTAAAGCTTCTCGTTAACCCTTTCTCGAGATCGGTAATGACAAAAGTCTCTCTAGGCCTTTATTTGCCTACCTGCTCTTCGACTGTTTCATCGTTCGACCCAAAATCGGATTACCGATCTCGAGAAAGGATTTAGGATAAAGTCTTTCGGCAGAACTGACCACATCCGTAAAATTCCTCCAGTGAAATACTAAACGACATTTTCAACTTCAATAACTTTTAATGATTTACTTTTTCGATGTTTGACCTTGGAAAGTTAAACTTCAAATTACTATGGGAGAATGGTCCCGTGGTCGTGAGTTAATTCCAAGTCCGTAACGGAGGATGGAGGAGTTTGTTCTTTCAAAGACTCCTCGGCTGACTGTAATTAAAATGAAAATGTATTGCCTTTAGATGTGGTTAGTGTAGTGTGATGAGTAGAAGCATTAAATATCTCTTCTGCTCTACTATCTCTACTCCGAATTATTATGACGAGATCGTGTAGTTAGCTACCCACGGGTTTAAATTAACCATTCCTCGGATTTTGCATATGAGTTACCTTACCTACTACAGAGGGGCTCTTTTCTTGACATAGGAGGAACTAGCGCATAGCGGCATGACGATTTTCAAGCCTAGTTAATACACGTATTTATTAGACATCGAATAGCCAAATAGTGTCAAAAAATTGACTTTTTTGACTCTTTCCCAACTCACCAACGCAAACTCAAAAGTGAGTTGAGTTGTCCCATCTCTGTACGGTTTGGTTCATAATCTAATCAGTTGTTTTATATTCTGAAAGCAGAATTCAAATAATGTTAGAGATATTCACCAACGAGCAATCATACAAGACAATCATCATCTCCTATTCCCAATACCAATAAACTGTTGGCAACAGGCGTACGCAGGATACGAAGGACACATGCAGGACGAGCGGGGGCCTAGTTGATACTTTATATATATACTTTCATTCTCCGCAAACAGATTATTAAAAGTTTG
>JABASH010006200.1:0-10937 GCA_019776445.1 Tomocerus maximus
TTATGAGAATCTATTTTCATTTGTCAAACAGAAAAAGCATTTTATTTTAAAAGATTGAATTTTCATACTTGAAAAAGAAACAGAATCAGAAGACAAAGTTTAATTTTAGATTTGTATGTTAAATCTTAATAGTGATCTATGCAATGCATATAAGGAAAATATTAATGATGTAAAAAATCGGACGAATGACGATAACCTTCGTAACATTAGCAAATTTTCTAATGACCAATTTGTTACGGTGTCTCGCATTTTGCAAAAACGCTGCGAAGGTTGCCTGTCTGTATCCTCGCTTAATCGGCGCAGTAATGTAATCAAATCCTAAAGTATGTCAATAACCAAATCAATTTTAATGATTCAATGTAATTTTCAGAAAGTATGTTAACCAAAACCTTCTGTAAACCATCCATTAAGATCAACATTATGGTATCCGAGCTCTAAACCAGCCTGTATCCATTGGTCTGCCAACCCTACACAGATATTTTTTCTTTAGACATCTTTACAGATAATTGGTAGGAATGGTTGTTTTATCACTCTGAATCCTGTACCTGTATAATTAGGAGTCTCCATTCGTATTTCTCCTTCATATCCATGAAATTCGACTACAAATCAGGAAAATTATTTTAGTCTTTACAGATAAGCTGTGAAGTTTCATTTAGTAATCATAAGCTGCTTCACTACAATCTACAATGCAATTATATATGACTTATGCAATGTAAAGCATAGTTAGGAAAGATTTAGGTGATAGAAGGCAGACATGTAGATTGAGTAAAAGTTTACATGTAAGTACACATAAAAGTATAGTGAATCTCAAATCAATAAGGTTTACTTACTACTTGACTGCTACTACTAATTACCATAATGCAAGGCAGTACACTAATTACCACAATATCACAGGCAGCATATTACATTACGTGAATGAAGACATGCAAACTATATATTTGTATGTAAAAACGTGAGAAATTCCAATTGCAAATTTTTGATAAAAATATTTGTCACCATTTTTCCACGGTCCATCGTAGTCCTCTTGTCTTTTAAAAAACGGTAGCATATTTTGATAATTCCATCCTTCATCCCCAGTGATGTTTGCCCAATTATTGTAATCAAAAGGGCTACCTCGAACATAGTTCATGTAACTCAAATTGGACGTTCCTCCAAGTCCTTTGGCTTGGCATATTCTGGCTTGCTGCATAAATAATGTTAAGTTTCGTGTGCATAAAAATCATTTCCATTATTATCTCCGCTATACATATTTTAGGGGCACATGGGTACAAGAACCATACACTATTTTATAAAATTATGCAGTGCAATGAGATACATTGCCCAGATAGTTGGTATTATGTAATGAAGGGGCTATACTATAACATTTCTCCATACAGTAGAAGTCTATGCATACATATTATGGTGCGTTAGTATAATACTATAATATGTATCTAGGTACCTATCCTTATATATAAATTTATTATAAATTCGTAACTCACCTTTTTGTCCAAGCCTAAGCAAGCTTTCTTTTGCGGTACGGTTTTGTGATTCCAGTCAATTTCTTCATGATTGAGCATATACTGAGTGAGACCAGGAATGAACTGCCAAGGATAAGGATCTCCCCCTTTCAGTTTCACACACAGGGTCAATAACAATTACATTTTTACGATCATGAACCGTATACATGGGGTACAGATTATCATATTAAGTATGATCTTATTAGTATTCCACTAGTAAACATGCTGCACGTGCAAGCAGTGGAAACTGGTAGTATATTAGTAATACAGCACGGTATTCCAGTAGCAAGATATACATAGATTCGATAACTTACCACGTTCTAGAAGTAGGACCCTATACTTTTCGGAGAGACGGTTTGCAACAACTGAACCTGCTGATCCTGCACCAACTGCATGTAAAATTATCATCATTTATTAATAAGACATTGATCTACTGAACTAATTGATCTGCATAAAGATTCAGCTATAAATGTTTGACTATGTTTACATCTTAAATAATTGACTTACCAACGATGAAATCAAATGTATCGCCTTGCAAATCTCTGTGTCTATCTTGGAACATATCACGGCTTCGATCCATTTTATCAAAGGCTGCAATTAGAACGGTAATAGATGCAATAACGCCATAAAAGAACTTGGCAAAAAAAGACGACTGTCCATAGTTAATTAATCCTTCTTCCATTTTGGTATATTGATTTTATACTGATTGAACTCGACTAAGTAGAAATAAACATCCACAAAATCACAGAACAATAAGACTTTTTAAAAAGTGGAATCGCTAAGCACATTCGTGAAAATGAAATTATGGATCTGCTTTCTAGTAATCCTTAACACTTTCAATAACCTAATTGTACTAAAAATGTGTATTTAGAGTTAAGTCAGTTTACTAGTTCCATTCCCACTACCGGATTAACATAACTCTTCTTTTGATCTGCATAGCTCTGGTAATTTAATAGTCATTGCTGGCCACAACTATCAGTTTGTTCTTGACTATGAGGAAAATAGAACTGCAAAAAGATCGTAGGAGACTGAGTGGTATGTTCAGAAAATTAAGAAATAACAAGAAGAGACGATACTTTTAACTAATAGAACGTGGTCAATAGAAAAATGTACTCTGAGTCTGAACTGTTAAGGTTGTTTCTGCGTATTTGCATTTTTACAATGGAAAGTATTGCACTCATCCATATTTATTAGCAGAGTCAGTTAACTCTTTACCATTAGATAACAATGAAATCCTACGGCATACGCAACAAAGATTTGCACTATGCTGTTTAGTGTCACAGTTTATAGAACTGTATAAATATGTAGAGATAAAGTAAGTTGTTTACAGACATGCGAAAAACACATGCATATTAAGATGCATACCATATGCCATACCTATAGATACTGGCCACCAATGACCAACTAACCAACCTACTTGAGTCAAGTCTCCTGAAAACTTAATGGATTTCCGTATAAACTCATTATTGCATCTTATTATTTGTTTACACATGGTTTGTAAAATGTGTAAAACCTATCACACTACTCAGTAGCAGTGATAACAAACAAACCCTGTTTTCTTTCCCACTGTTATTAACAATCGCTAAGTATAACATCATGTGTGTTGTGTAACAATGTATGTAGGTAATTTATTACTGGATATGACAATTGCCTGCATAACAGATCAAGATTATGTTTTGGTTTGCTGCTAGAGGTATAGGTATTGATAATGCCGCCGTGTCGCTATATTAGCGTGTGTAAGCCATAAGGATCACGTCCTTTTGCTTTCTAAACACTTTGCAGATGTGATAATTATATTTGCCACGAACTCATTACTATCTCTTGGCTTCAACAGTATTCTCTACATAAAGAAGAGCACTTAAGATTTAGATCATACTACAATGGGCGTTATGCTGTACTACTTATATACCAGCACTTATGTATAAGTATACACAAGTCCAATTCAATTTGCCAAACTGGCTCATCAAGTCGAACTCCTGTTACCTCTACGTGCATGTAAAAATAGCAGGATCAGTGACTTTTTTGTGATCTGTTGACAACGTTATTCAATTAGGCTATCATACAAGTAGTAGGACAAATCTTGCAGAGTGCAATTTCTCTATTGGAAAACGGGCAATGAGCTAACATAATAAGTGGACAAACAAATTGAGAACAGTCTACACTTTTTAATTATTATTTATAGTACATTATTAGGGACATTTGTGTATTTATGTTCACAACACTCTATCCCTAACTACATCTACTACTTACACTCATTACAAGCAGCTGCATACAATTTTACACTTTTTATTTTTTGTGACTCTTTAATTAGTGGATAACAATAAACCATAATACTACAGATAAGGCAGTAAGTAGATTCTTGATAGTTTTTCATAAGTCTTTAAAAAATATATAATTGTCTGCTTGCATTATACTGCATCTTTGCTGATGTGCTGATAATTCTTACATTATATTGTGTAATCTTATCAGGGAAATGAAAGCCAGCTTTGTTTTTTGTAGTATATGATATGCGTTAATTGTACAATATCTTAAACGAAGGTGGAAAATAGAAGCGTTATGCTTCTTTGTGTCCCAGATTTCATTCGTCAACAAGTCATAGACTAATTGCTATTTACAATGGGTTGTCAAAGGGCATACCTACGCGAATATTATGCTACATCTTACTCTTACATCACAGTCCATTAGTACAGGACATAATAGATTATTTGCCAGAAACTATCAGCTATTCATGATCCATAAATCCATATTATGTGTGCAGAAAGAGCAAGTGAATTGCAAAATGCCAAAATCATAGACGATAGTTGAGTTGATACATAGTTTTCATTTGTGATTCATTTTACAGATTTGACAAGCTAATAACATGAGATCTGTTAAAATAATTTTATAAAACTAGAGCAAATCAGATTGAAATAATTCAACATCCGACGCATTGTGGTGGACTGCGTTTTTAAGCTATGATTGATGTTAATTGGTTCTTTGGGGCCTTATACTATGCTGCAAGCGTGTAAGATGAATTTTACTATTTGATTCGTGAGAACAAGTTAGTAATTAATAACAGGTTCTCTCCGTAATAATATGCATTTAAAGCTATTTTAATATTTCACAGGTGATAACTGGTAACCGATGGCTAAAGCGTATTGAAGATAATAATAATTTATTAAATTGACATCTAGGAAGCATGCAATTTATACTTTCTGATGCAGGAAGAAGGTGTAATGTAATAACAGTAATCCTAGTTCAAATTCCAAAGATTTACTAACAATATTTCCAATTACCTCTATACGGTCTATACTACTATTGGACTGATACAGTAAAGAATAAAGATTTTATTGCGGTTGATTTCACTAATTCCAATTTTATGATTAAACGTAATAATAAAATGTGTGAACATGACGAAGAAATGAAAACTGGTTTGTCATTGCAGAGCTTAGTCAGTAGTCAGTAGACAAGCCAACAGAGCAGTCCAATATTAACGAACTCGATTAGTTTTAGGTATTGCTTACAGACTACAGACTGTGAGTTACAGTTGCATTATGCTTACTACATAGATATCCAATATCCAAAAGCATTAAAAATTATTGTCTACTGTATTCACTTCTGCTGTTTGTAGCTTTTCTGATGTCGATAACACGCATAGCCCGTACAAGTTACAAGTAGCACATCTAGCACTAGTGCAAGTCTTCTTCACTCTATCACTAGAATTCTCTAAGTTTTTATTCCGTCTGTTTTGCACATGTTCAATGATGTTCGTATGGAAAGAGCATACGCAGATTCACATAACATTGCCCATTACACCAACAGGAATGGAATAATAAATGTCATTTCATTTAGTACTCGAAAAATCCTGTTGCATAGTGAATTTAATGTCAATGTAGTGTATACAATTCGTATTTTGACACTAGTGGATGCTATCAGCCAAGTCTTGTCATTTCTATGTCAAATGCTATTTCAATACAGGATGCTTGAATTGATTGATGTTTATCAGATCAAATCAGTGAACAACATCATTTCTATTGTGCTATTTCGCTTATTACGACATTTTGACAGACATTACCAATAGCTGTCATTCTCATCAAGTCACTACATTAGGTGCAAGAGCCAACATAGAAGGTTATTAAAATGATATAATAGCATAACTCTTTTTAGTGTCAGAGAGTCAGGATATATATAGCACAGAGTGCATGATTTCCTTTTCTATTGTTGATGTTATGTGGCAATCAATCTAATGGATCATGAAGTAACCCACTTTTAAACTTGTCCATCAATACTTGTCGATAATTATACAACTAATTTAGTAAATTGCACTATTTGCTTGTTAATTATGTTTGTCCACTACCGCGTATTGAACAAAGGACTCATTTTATTTAGCAACAGAATTTTTGACCATTTCAAAATAATGAACATTTCAAAATGACAATTTTGTTTTGTATAAAAATTAAGCTTGGAATATTGCATTCTACACATTACACATACACACTATTATATACAATACTATAGCGTATAGATTGACCCAATAATTCTAACCAGTCTGTAATTGTAAGTACGATTGTCAGCATCATGTTCAATAACTACATATGTTGCACAGTAAATTAATTGGGATCTATATAGTTAATGTAATTACGCACTCATATATCGTATCCACAAAGCTATTACTATAGTATTTTGCAAATACAGTTTTTATAGCATATAAAACATGCACAAAAATTATTTTTATACGATAATTTAGACGCTTCTCTTATTCACTTCATATTGCAGATACGTTCATCACTCACACAACTTACCAAGGTTTCAATCATAAAGATTGAAAATGTTGATATGAGATAAGCTTGTATAAAAGAATTATGGTATTTTCAGTTGAATTCGCTGATTCCTGTAAGGAAATAATTAGATAGCAATTCAAAAGATTGTATCTTGTCTTGAACCTAAGTACTCTGAAGTTTACTGAATAATGATGCGATTGTCATTACTGGCATTACGATAACTGTCCTTATATTCGTTTTCCCGTTCTATGCGTTTTAATTACTAATGTCAGTTTATCTAATAAGTCACGAATAGCATGCATTTTAACACAATGTCACAGTCATGGCTGCAGACTGACTTTTACTTATATTCATTAACTTTTTAATAACATTTAAAGTTGATGATGTCTCATGACTCATGCTATGCACATAATTATCAAAGAAAGTAGTTCCATGCAGGATCTTTTGCTATGTAAGTATCATAAACTGGTTAAGCAGCAGTCTCAAAAGTTTAGATAAATAGTATTTTGCGTTATATGCTTACATATTATGCTAACAATGGGCAGTATTTTAAATTATCATTAAAATCTGGTAGTTAGTGGCATAAAATGTGAATTCTGTAATGTAATGTTTGAAGTACTAGTCAGTAGTGTCAGTACTAGTACAAATGCTGCAGTACTGGATAAAATAAAGGTTCAAGTTGTCTTCAAGTAGTTCTCCTGGTATAAATCTTAGGATTTAAAGTAGTATTTTTTGTCCGATATTTGTAAGAAAGTGTGTATCCTCAAAAACTGCAAACGATGATGTAGGAGTGGACATAACAAATTGTTTACAGGACATAATAATTCACGATCATGATGCATATACCGAGGCAAATAATATAATAACCATTTATGTAAGTAATTTCACCACAATCCTTATTCTATTCATCATTCACTTATATAACACACTGGTTTGCCTTTAGCTAATACCGTATACAGATACTTAAATCATATTATATAGTACCAAATTGCCTTTGGATCTTGAAAGAAGCTGCTGTAGTATATGTATGAGTCATGCAATGCATCTCACATTTCATTTTTTGGTGAATTTACTGCTTAGCTTTCACTAATAATGTATGTTTGATAGACTGTGATAGGGTGCATGTGGATGTTTATCATAACGTACATACATGAAGTATCACGTTTCATTTACATTGAGATATACACTTGTATTGATATAATTACCGAAGATGTCTCTATAAGAGTGGTAGAATCATACAAAATGAACTTACTAACCCAGTGAACATTGCTAGTGCTTTTGCCAACTAATATATGTTAGGACGTTTCTGGTTTTTAGTAGAAATACTGAATCCCACGTGCCGTGTGCGGAATGATCTTCATAATATGGAAATATGAAAGTCATGCGAGGAGTCGGAACAATAAAAAGTCGTAATACGTCTACTCTTACCACTTAATAGCAACGGAAACCCTTAGAGAACTTAGAGCCTACTCAGTATAACGCTTCAGCCACTGAATTGTAAGTGGTGAGTGTAGCCAAAGATCTCCGGTCATGTAATACACGTAATACTTATGCCATTAATGTTACATCTAGTAATGATAATGATATGAAGTAGTTATGAATGAATAATCAGGTTGCCCTAGACTCTCGTTAGCAGACTATCTGCGATGGATTGAAAAAACAGTCTAAGTAGTAATACATAAACTAAAGAAGCAAGAAAATGCATATACTATGCAATAAGTTTCCCTTACGATTCTATTGGTTTTGTTTGGCATGTACTTCAGATACAGAGCTGTATCGACAGTTGTGTTGTTTTACTTGGCTCATTCTTCTTCCTTGAAAATGCAATTGTGAGTTGTAAGGTAGTACTTAATATTACGTGTAGGAAACTGTCTTCATGTGACAAGAAAGGTATGACATGACACGTAAAACAACATGCCTTAGCCAAGGAAAACGTAATACATGAGAAAGTTGTATTGAATCCAATAGACTAAATGATGTTGTCCGACACGAGAATTAGAAAAATTTTAGTCTTTTAAGTATAAAATATGGATGTGGTTCATTACTAGTTTATCAGTCGTGGCTTTTACATCGCATCGTCTACTTCTCCTTTCCTTGAGTTTCTCAATCAATCTTCTCAATCAGTGAACCATACACAAAACTATTTCAAAGATCTCCAAGTGAAGTGGGCAATAAAGACCAAAGTACAATTAATTGCAAACACATTATAATTTCTATACAAGCAATTTTAGTTCGTATCAATATAACTTATTTGACACAGTCGACAAGTTAAAAATAAGTATTGAAATGGAGTCACATATTATTACCACTCTTACGAAACTTGCTCTGTTCGTTTTGATATTTGTCCTCTCTGTTTGTGAATCCCAGTCAGGAAAGGAAATAAGATTTGCCGACCCAAGAGCAACTTATGTGATTCTATACGAGCATGAAAGCTTTCGAGGTATACTTTACTAACTGGGCATTGCTTTCCTTGTATGCATTTTAAATATTTTAGACTTAACTAATTTCACCTGTCATTATATTATGTGTTTTCAACATCCAAAGGAGGAGAGTACGTAGCAAATTTTGGGAAGAGTTGTATCAATTTGCCAGAGAAGTACTCTTCATGGGCATCCTCTGTTGACTCTCATCGAAGCTGTGCCTCTGTCTGCGGCTCAAGAGATTGTCAAGGCAAATGTGTCAACGTTTACTCACGGCAAGGAATCAGTAAACTTAGACTTATTGGACTGAATGACCAGATCCAATCTGTCAAGGCATGCTATACATAATCAAATATACACTTTTTTGAAATTTACAAAATTGTACAGGTTAACGATGTAAATACTCTTTTCATTTTATGTAGTAAGTACTATTTACAATTTCTCAGTGATATTATATATAATACTACTACCGCAAACCGCATAGGTAATTATTAGTACCTTTTTAAATACGCTTGAAGAAACGGAAAGGTTTTGCTAAAATATACTGCACATACTACAGCTATAGTGTGTGGTAAGGACTTACTGGCTTATTAGCAAATTCATCTATTTTATAAACGTAACATTCAAAAATAGTTCCGTTAAAAAATTTCATTAATTGTTTCATGCAAAATCTCATTATGTAAGCAATCAATTTTCAACATCGTATACTTACGTCGAAATTGCTGGAAAACACTAAGCCAAGTCTATCAGTTTACTAAACAGTTTTATTACAGAAATCAGATCTGCTAGTTGTCGTTATACAATTATTAACTTATTGAAAATAGATGCCAAATGCCAGGCTGAATCAACCAGTATAATGATGATAGATTATAAATTATAGTAAGGCTGGAATAAGAAAAATTTCCGATTGAGAAATGTATTCATAGTCGCTTATAATAGCCCCTGGGCTGGGCAGACTCCACCACGGACACACCAAAGTCGCTGTCCAGTCAATTTCATTTACTAAGCATAGCTACGCTTTGATCTTAGCATAATTCTCAAAATGGTTAAAAGGACAACATAGTATTAGTGAGCTGATACATAAGATACTTGATCTACTAAGTCACAATGGTTATAGTATGAATGAGGATTCCACATGTCGTGACAAAATGTATTGAAATTAATAAATGTATTGCTTATTTTTTAGCGAAACAGTTCTGTCAAGTCGGAATTTTTTTATACATTTGTTAGTAAAATTTGCATTTTCACGTTAGAGATTTATTACATCATTGTATTTTCTACATTGCTAGTCTGTTAAGTGGTACATTATACTTCAAGATTCATATACAGACTCTGATGCCAATAAAATGTTAAAGTAGCACACACAGTACAATGTAATACCAAAACCAAATTATCTGTATATTTATGATATAGTAAACTGCAGCTTACTAATCTGCAACACTGTAGATTAGGTGTGCAATTACCTGAGGATAACCAAGTGGTTTGACAACTTATTCAGCTAGTAATGCATCTGCATTGTGAATTAACATTTTCACTTTTAATAAACTTTCACTACTTATCTTCCGCTAGGAGATCTATTCTTAAAAAAAAATTATAACTATCGTACCACATTCTTATACTAAGTCATTGTGTTATGTTATGATGCAAGATACAAGCAGCATTTTGTACTCTATAGATCCTAACGGCCTCAGGCCTAATCTTCAAGACGACCCTCTAACAACATCCTTTTATGAATGTAAAAAATAGATTGGATTCCAATTATTATTAGGGAGTTTGCGTTGAAGAAAATTATAAAATTTATAAAACTTTTTAAGTCACTATAAAAGCTATAAAAGTTATAAATACATTTATAAAACTTATAGCATTTTGTATTAGAAAAATCCATAAATTTTAGAAATGTTTTTTTAACATTTGTAACTTTTATAGTGACTATAAGTTTCATTAGTTTTATATATAATATTCATCAACACCACAAACTCCCTATTGCCTTAAATTATAGGTTATTTTATACAGGAAAACAAAGATTGAAAAAAAAGTGTTTTGTGATTACTGTTAACACCACAATAATGCAATTGAAAATAAAACCGGGACTAAGTTCTAAATTCGAGAAAGTTAGATAGATAATAGACACAAGGACAAAAAAGCTTGTCAAATACCTTGTATTAAGTTTGTGCAGGTATATTTTAAAAAATAATAAAAAAATTGTTCTATAATTAAAAAAGATTTTTAAATTATAATGGAGATTAATCAAAGAACAAATA
>JABASH010006201.1:0-10937 GCA_019776445.1 Tomocerus maximus
ATATGATAATGCATGTATAACTACAGAATTAATAGGGGCATATTTAATTGTGAATAACGCAATCTACGTCTATATAAGATCTATGCATCCCAAGTACTTGTTATCTTCTGTACATGCAACTAATCATAACAAGTGAGAATTGAAGAGAGAGCCTGTCTGTGCTATATGCATGAGTACTCTAGTTTTGTGATGAGATAATTCAAGATTGCATACAGGACACATAGATAGAAAAGGTTGTTTTCTTGCATTGCATTACCATCAGTTTCATTTGGCTCGCTTTGGCATTTACGAGTGTGTCGTACTCTTTAAAGTGTACGTTATGTCCAACATAATAATATTATGAACCTTTATGTAGTCTAAAGGCTAACTATTTACACTCTTTCCTTTTGGCTATATATTACAGATCTGCACTGCTCTGATGTTATAAATTAGGAATGTTGAACGTGTGCCATTTGACTGACTAGAATTGTGACTTGATTCCTCATTTGCACCCATGTATGTAAATAGACTGAACTGATTCGCCTATACATGCATAGGATAGTTAAACTAAGGACTCCACCCAATTAAAATATTATGAGCAAGTGCTCGTTGCATGTACACACTAGAGTCCAAATCTTGAACGGAAAGTACTCTGTACTATAGAAGGAGAATCTAAATTCGAGAAATATCGAGTTCTTATATATTTGTACTAAAAGTTCCTCTACCTCTGCTTGCTTCACTGTTATTTAATGTTAGTACCTTGTTATTGATGTTTAATTGTACCTACACAGTATAATATACTTTTAATTCGCAATAATATCCTCTGTATACGTTTTGTAGCTCTAGGCTAGATTATTTCTATAGAAAAGGTAAGTAGTTAGCATTAGAAAATGCACATATCTATAGCTGACATGACATGACAAACAATTTTATAGTAAGTGAGTAAGCAAACAATTCAGTTTAGTTCAATGTTCAGCATTTTTCCCTTTGAGAAGATTCGAATTGATTGTAGATACACATTAACTTAACATAGCTAATGCATTGGATAGTCACTGGGGCTGTCTTTGTATTCCATTCAGCTGTGTCCATGTATGAAATCACTTGTCGATCGCTCCTTTTCTTAACAACTCAAGTGAAATGAGCGTTTTGCTCCCCAGCACCGTCCGCTCGCAGATTATGTATTTAGTGTAGATGATGTGAGGGAATTATTATCCTGAATAACTTATATAACGGCAGAGACCATTGAAAAGTAAACCAGCTCATATAAATACAGATGAACAGAGACACACCTTGGCAAATTTTACTCAACTTTGGAGACGACAGCATATTGAGCAGTTGTGGGCTCTCTATTCAATCTGGCTCTTATCTTCTCAACTGAAAACGAAAGGATCTAATCGCTTGCTCAGTTCAGTTTTCCAAAACTTTGGTTTATATCTGGTTTTAAAAAAAACGTGATCTGCAAAAAAACTGTGAATTATTTTCAGACATCATCGAAATGAAGGGTGTTTTTGTGCTAATAGTTCTCAGTGCTCAAGTGGCTTTCGGAGCCAATCCAAATTACTCGTATCATGTGAAAATTGACGATCCTGCTCAAGCCAACTTTCAGGAGAAGGCAGAGTCCAGAAAAGGAGAATACGCTGAAGGATTCTACAGGTAGATTTCTAATTCTAATTAGCAAACTATTGGTACCTACTTGTTTCAATTAACAAATTCGAGATAGGATTTCAAAGTATCATTTCGATCTTTGTTTAGTAGGGGATTAGTAGAATCAAACCTTGAAAGAGAAAAACCTTCGAGAAGCCAAAGCCCTAGAGCATTATTAAAGAAATACAAATATCTCATTGAATTTCTATCTTTCGGCAGTCCAATTCTCTTATTTTCCTAAATAGTAAAGTCATCGACCAAATGTAGCTATACACTATATAGCGTTTGAACTTATATTAACATACGTAAACATTTCTTCTTTTCAAAGTTCATTTACAAACTTGGACAATACGAAAACACTTTGCGGTCTCTCTGCATGGTCTCATGCGTTTTTTCATTCTCATGCATATACAGACCAATTAATAGAGTAGGCAAAAACATTGTAAGATGCGATCAGGAGTATTACATCAAGTTTCATGCTGCACTACATAGAAATTAATTGCATAAAACGCATTAGCTACGATGAAATGGCTATGCATATTATCTTCAGGTACATATTGCATTGTACTAGATTCTACTGGGTATCGTAGTATGATTATTAATGATTGAATAGTCCAAAGGCAATATTACGATTCAGTAGCATTGTGTTTGGGTTGGATTACAGGTTAATGCGAGACACGACATGATAAACATGACACACAGGTAGGCTGTTGTCATTACGTATTAAAAAAGTGAATCCATTCGGTATGACATAACATTATTGCTTTTATTCTAAAGAAATTCATCTGCGATATTGTATCTGGGATAATAATTATCTCAGAGGACAGAAATGGAAATGTCCTGCCGAGTTACCTCCTATGTAAAACAGACTCTAATGTATTAATTGTAGAATGGATTTTTAGGTAAAAGATGAGTCGACACATTTTATCCCAAATTAATGTTACACACACAGCACAGTTCGGTCCGTCTTCTGTTCTGCCAGGTCTATTGTCAGATCGACGGACTACGGACGGCTGTTTTCTTTATTCTCTGACCGTCTGCACTCTCTGAGCCTTTGTAAACTCTGTATTAGTTGCACTCAAATATCTAACGAGTACATTGCCTCGAAAAGCACACTCGATCAGTTTTTCCAAGTCTGAACGACTGAAGTCAGAAACAAAGCAGTAACGGTTGCATTTAATGATACGGAGATAATTATAATACTATGTTCATGATGAAAGGTATTCCTGTAAAGTTAAACAGGTAGGTAGCTACAAAAGAAACATACGTCCATTGTAATTAATCTGTCTCATAATCTCATGTTAGACATAATGTATCTGCAGTCAGCCGTCATATCAGACGTAACACGACACTACTAAACACAAGACATAAAGCTGATCTTGTCTTACCATATTAGACACAAGCATTTCAAGAATTAATTTATGTCTATGTATCACCATCACCGTAATACCTGTAATACTATAAAAATGATGAAGAATCAATGATAAATTACCATTTCATATGTGTAGTCAAATGGGACTGATGACTGATTGCAAATAATATTACAACACCTAAGAGCTACCTAACTAAATCCAACCTAATTATCATATTTAAAAATCATGAATTAAGAAATAATATCTTCCTACTGGTGCCATAATAGATTTTAAGAAAATAAAATATACCGTTGATGCCATAAGATGCTCATAAAACAATATAAACCTCAATTGCGAGTCACTGAAAACTGAACTGTGAGCTAAGTGCATTTCTAGAATGTGATAGTTGATAAATAACGGACAAGATTTCCCTATTTGCAACTCAGTATTTAATTTTGCAGCAAAAGTACACCATAACTCAAAGTACTAGTATTGTGAAACAACTGTATAAATGTACATTTATAAAGTTTTCTTTCTTTGTTTATGATTTTCTCATTCGATGAATTTCTTTTCAGTTGCATTTTGCAAGGCATAACGATTGAATGTTATGTAGTAGATCATACATGGTTATACAGAAAGATGTTTTCTTTGAGGAAACAAGTCCTCGAGAAAACTTGTGTGGTAGTTGACTGTGAAAATCTGAAATTACACACTTAAATAGTTCCGAAAACCATGAAAATCTTTGAGAAAATTGAGNGAGCCATCATTCTCCATCTGTCACTTTGTGAACATCCTCTCGTTCCGTTTCCTGTTTATTGTGTATCGGGGTGAGTGCAGATTAAGGTATATCGTTGTTGTCCTTTTGTTTTACAAGAAAAACATATAAAGTCAAACTGTAGAAAAAGATCGGTCTTATTGACTTTTGAAAGTTGAGAAAAGCAAACAGGAAGACAGCTGAATGCGCTGAATAATGAAATGGCTGGGTGAAATGATACAATTGCATTTGAATACAAAGTACAAAGACTCTTTTTCATTTAATTATAGTGTGCTGGAACCGAATGGCGCACTTCGAACAGGTACAAGAAAAACCTATTTTCTATTTACACTAATGAAAATCTGGAAAATATTCTTAAACAATGAAAACCCTTGATTTTCCGAATAGTTTCTTACGTGGCTGACGAGTGGGGATTCAACCCTCAGGTTTCTTACTCTTACCCGGGAGCTGCTTTTCACCATTCGGTCGGTGGTGTGAAGCCAGGTCAACCTGCTGTGGTGACTGATCAACGTGTGCAACTCGTCCAGAAGACTGGAGTAGCTCCAGCATTCCCTGTTGCAGTCGCTGCTCCTGTGAAAATCGCCGCACCTGTGCAAGTCGTTGCTCAACCCGCCCCCGTCCGTCTCACTGCTGCTCCTTCTGCTCCAGTCTTCCAGAATTACGCTCCAGCCTACCTGCCACCAGCTCCCGTTTTGATCCAGAAGCAAATCCAGGCTCCTATCACTGTAGCCCAGCCAGTAAAGACTTTGGCTGTGCCTCAAGTTATTGTGTCAAAGCCAGTGGCCGTCCCTACCATCGCAGTTGCTGAGGACTCTTATTCTGTCGCTCCCATTAATACCGTCACAGATCCCAACGCTCAGGTCTATCCAGATGCTATCAAGGTTGTGCAGAAACCCCTTCGGGATTATGGGTAATGACGCAATTTTTATTTTGCATATAGAATACTTACATTCAACACTCAAGATCATGCTTGCGAGTTATCTTACCTTATTGGTCACTAAGAACCATTTAACTACTATATAGCACAGTTGCACTGCTTATACAATAGTAATATCTTTCATAGACACAGTAATCAATTTTGACCTGTCTACTATAATAATGATATTATTTTGTCAGTTAATTCTTCTTTAGCTGACGTTAGTTTAAATTGTTGCTCAATTGTTAGTTTGAAATGTAAAAGAGACGGGAATATCAATATCGACTCCTAATAAGGAATAACTCCTAAGATACTTTCATATGTAGACTCTTCTTAATGCTAGCTACTACTTGGTTGCTTTAACATTTTTTAGCCATTGACATAATTTAAGTATGTTGGAGAGTCCTTCCTTCTAACCCTTGTCATTTACAGTCCTCCAGCCTACTTGCCACCAGCCCCACTTGCTGAAGTGACTCAAGTGAAGCAAATCGTCGCTGTGGCTCCTCCACCAGTCCGCGTCGTCGCCCAGCTTCCTGCTCCAGCACCCATTGCCGTTGCTAAAGTCGCAGTAGCCCCAGCTGTCAAATACGTCTCTCCTTACGCCAATGCCATTGGCTACTCCACTTACTCCGGATCTGCTGATGCCTACGGACTTTCCTACGGAACCCCAGGATTCCAGGTCACTTCCTCTAGGAAATTCAACAAGGGACTTATTGCTGTGGCTCCAGTCCAAAAGCAAGTTTTTGCTGCCCCACAAGTGGCTTATGCTCCTCAGGTCCAAGTTGTTAAGCAAGCTCCTGTCGTTCAGTACGCTCAATACGCTGCTCCACCTCCAGCACCCGTTGTAAGTTTTCAACAACCTAATTAGTATTAGTTGTAATATTTATGTGCATCTTTAGGTGTGTCCAGAGCTAAAATTCTAAAAAACCTTTTTAAAAAGACGCTTTCTCCATTTTTTTAAAACCAAAGCAGCATTTTTTGGAAAAGGAACCGCTGGAGCAGAATTTTTTAAATTCTTCATACACCTACGTTATTGAAAAATAAAACTTAATTTTCTAAACTTTTCTTCCAACTTCTTAAGTACAATTATAACCCATACTACCAACAGGCTAAAGTTGTCCAGTATGCTGCCCCTCCACAAGTTGTTAAGTACGCTGCTCCACCACCTCAAGTTGTCCAGTACGCAGCTCCACCACCACCCCAAGTTGTCCAGTATGCTGCCCCTCCTCCACCAGCTCCAGTTGTCCAGTATGCTGCTCCTCAAGTCCAATACGCTGCTCCCCAAGTGCAATACGCTGCTCCCCAAGTGCAATACGCTGCTCCTCAAGTGCAATACGCTGCTCCTCAAGTGCAATATGCCGCTGCCGCTCCAGTTGCGGTGAAGCAAGTAGTTGGAGCAAAACTGGCTCCAGCGTTGGTGGGTCCAGCCCCCGTGGCATTTTCTGGAGGAAAGCAAAATCCGTTGACCTTCTCTTACGGATACAAGCAAGGGGCTGCCACGGTTTCCCATTCTTACGCTGGATCCGGTTGGTAGGAATCTATTTATAAATGTTAGTCGTTAGTCTGCGAGAGAACTTAATTAATCTATCTGTACAGTTTTGAAGTTGGTAGTTGTACTTGTAGCTTAAAGCTTACCACATCACAATACAGTTGTACCTTTTTATGTCTTTGACATTGAGCCTTGACCTTTACTCTTTACTGTTGTCCGTCCTTTTACGTCAGCCTTATCATTGTATATTGTACCTAAAGAATTGTTTTTTTGCAAAATGACAGTTTGCTTACGTGATATATATAACTGCATCTTGATTGAATTACATGGAGTATTCCGTTCGCGGAACATTTCTATTTATTTTTATGTTGAATATTAACAAATCTTGTATCTCCTGTCCGAAATCTCACAGCAGCAAAGGAATCTTCAAGGAATTTTTCATTAAAGACTATTTATTTGTTGAAACTACGTTTACAACGTAAATTCAGGCTAAAGGTAACTTTATTTATCATTTCTCCACACCCAATCATTTATTAGCCGTATCTTACTACCAATATCTTTAATAAGCACCTGAAAACATAATCGTCGTATCTTACCTATCAGGTAGTTCGTATATCTTGGATCTTGATGTTGGATTAATTTTAGGTATTATTTGGTCTAAATAATTAAAATCGGATGTTTTCGCAACAGAGTTCTAGAATAGTAGATCGTTCTCTGATGAAATATCGTGTTATCTGTATTTATTGATTTTAAATAGTGTGTGAATGGTGACCTATGTTATAAAATTGTGATCAAAGGACAAGAGCTATAAAATCCTGGCAAGGTACTCGACAATGAGAGTATGCAGAATTATTTTGAGCTCATTGTCTGTGGCATGGTATAACTCAATTTGAGTTACTCAACAGTAGAATCGTAAAAGCGAGTAACTGTCTTTTTACGACAGAAAGGATAAAAATGCTTTTAACACAATGTTGAGCAGCTCCTTGAGTTATTCAAATGAACACTCTAACCAGAATAACATTTAGAGAAACATTGCACTCTTCCAATTAAAATTAGATGCAATCGTGGCTGAATATTTTGGCAGTTGTGAGTGATGTGTCAGGTACCTACGTGAAATCATTTGTATGCACAGGCTAATTCTGTAAATATTTATTAGCAAATTATAGAAAGCAGATTACCTAGCGCTACCGTCCCAATCAAGAAGCAATTCCCAATTTACTTTTACACACGGCCTACGTGTAATTATGTTAACGAATTTACGCGTATTTACATAAATTATTCAAAGCACCTTCTCGCTACGAACTATTTAGTTCTTTATAGTGTCTTTATAAGCTAATTAATTATACAGCCCTTGCTACTTGTGTCTATTGAAAATTGATGGAGTATGGAAAAGATGCATCTTTAACTGACTGGTAAGTAAATAAAAATTACTTACACACTTGCATAGTAAGTAATCCTGAAATAAAGTGATAAGCAATCCGGTTTCTGTGATTATGAGATTTACCTTGTTTTTCCACTATTTTTCATGGCATTTAGTTATTAGTTGTGGGATGCCAGCATGTGCGATGCATTATAAATTCAGATATTTACGTACCTAGATGCAAATCAACATAAACTAAATGGACTTGACACAGTCCCTAAAGAAAGACTAGGAGAAACAAATAAGTGCATTGAAGGTGAAACCCACAGCCAACGATTAATAAAACATTCTTCAGTGATTTCATTTTTTAACTTTGTTTCCCACAGATTGCCTTGCAGTCTACGAATATGATGGGTAATTAGCAGTAGGTGACGTCTTTGGGCAATTAGGTAACTTTTTACTAGTTTGTCTACACGTAGAGTGCGAACCTTTGCTGCAAGATTACATGCATTCTTTACTTATTGAATCTATCGAAAGGTGAACTTGTACAGATATTCTATGACACTGTCTGTCTGTTGTCTTCCACTTGGAAATAATCTCAATGAGCAATTCCTTTAATACGGAGAAGGATTAATTATGTATTCACGATGCCATAATATTATTATTGTCGTTCTTTTTAAGATATAAGTATATGCGTATAGGTACTTACGTAGGCAACGTTTACTTTTACAAGCTGCGTTTATTGTTGCAAGATTAGGTTACACAGTCTTTTATGTTTATTATTCTTATCTGAACTCATACATCATAATAAGAAAGAGCTAGGGCAATGAAATGTAAATGCAAATCTGGGCAGGCCATTTACTTCATCATATTATCGTCGTCAGTTTGCTAACGTTAATCCAATACACTCAATTCGCTTCAGGCAAGGCAGTCTACAATTTTTTATTGATGAGATTAACAACCATATTTCAACGAGTGTTTGTATTGTAGAAGACACAAAAAGCATTTTTACCTGTCTCGTTTTCGTCTAGTCAGGTGTACTTGCAAAATATAATAACTTGATTTTTATTAGTGCCAATTTCAATGCAACTTTGTCTAAAGCCAGAAACGCCTGCTTTTAATTAGCAGGGGGCTAAAACAGAAGTTTGTTTTGCAAAGTTACATTTTAAGACTTGTTTATCTGGGAAATCATGAGAATAACATGATGACCAATAATAAAGTACTTTTTTAAGTCTTTTAGTCATTTCAGGACACATGTAGAGCATTTTGGCTATTTATTACGAAATATTTTGGTATGTAACTTGGATCTGTTTTTGTTCAGGTTGTCGGAATTGAGAGATAAATTGTGTATATTTGGTAAAAGTTGATGTGTGAATAGGTTGGAGCTATAAAACATAAACAAAGGTGAACGTATGAAAATGGACTGGCCGATGAAAAACAAAAAATTGGCTGTGGGCCATCATCGTCGTATAATCCGAGATAACTGCATGTCAAACCAAGTCAACCTAGTTTGTATTTGTAACACTGTATGAATGAACTCTATCTACTTATTGCATTCAATCACAACAAGGAAAGTAGAGTCAACAGGCAGCTACAGTAATAATATCAATAAATCTACAGAGACAACGAAACATATTTGGACGAGAAAAAGAACTGCCTAAAGTCGAGTAATACTCAAACGAGAGCCAAATCTAACTTGTAGTGGGCTTCTTTTTGTTGCTGCTCCTGCCTGCACGTACAACATCTATTGAATCAGAATGTCTATATGTATTATATCATAGGAATTGATAAACAATAAATGTGATGTGCTTGACACAAATAACAAAAGTAATTCCTTTCATACACAGTATTAGTATTCATGCAAAGTACCAGTAATCATTACGGTACTAATGCCATAATTTATTAATATTATTGCACTAAATTCTTAAGCTCAATTCAACATTCGATATGAAGATAATCATAAAAAACGGTTTGTTATTGCGATTTTAAATTTACTTTTACCCTTTCACTAAGTAAACCTAAATCTTCATAGACAAGGTAAGTACATCTTAAAGAATTGCTTACAAAGATTCCTTACAAAAAAGTATTACTTTATACCAAAACTTAAAGAACTATTTGGGCTACACAAAGCGACTAATTTATTAATACTACACCCGAGAAAACTCATAGAACTTCCTAGAACATGTGCAGATGAAAAAAACACAAAATTATACTTGTTTATGTTAGGCAATAAAAATAAGATTATTTAAGTCAGAATAAAGATAGTAAATCCTTCAAATTCAATTTCGTCACGAAAGTTCCAACAACAACAAGCTGAATTACAAGATAACCAGATGCCTATTATATCACAAATCTGTCCACTTGATGCTTATAGGAAAGATGCTGCGAATAGGTTGACACAAGAACAGTAACTGGACTTATTGTCATTAACTTTTTGAGGATGAAAAGTACCAGTAGTAGTGAAACATTTAAAACGCTATTAATTCTGTCTTGTCCAATGGAAATGATTAGTACATGCAAGCATCGACCCGGGTGTAGCACTAAAATAAAATGGCCAACTTGCATCACAGTTGTTGTAAGTAACTGAAGTTTCGGTATATTTCTGAAACAAACGAAATAATTATTTGTGGAGTGAACAAAAGTGCAATCCAGCACGAGCATACACATTTACGCATTGCATTTAAATCTATGTAAAAGTAAACTTGAAATATTTAACTATTAATTATTCGATAAAATTGTTTCGCGTTTATATATGTATGTACCTTCAATTTATTCCATTGTACATACTGGACTATAATAATTGTGAATCCAAAGAAGAACAGGAAACTTTGTTGCAATAACTGCGGATTCCGGAGTCTCGTCTTGACTATCTCGTCTAAAAACTAAATAATATTGTAAACATGTTAAATAATATTATAAATAAGTCTAAGTCAAAGAATTCATGTACATAGTTCATAGACTTAGAATCTCCATCCAGAAGAATTTCATTGCTTAAGTAAAGTTAAGTCTCTATAATTACGTTGTACTGGTCAACTTAAATCCGTGGCATAAAACTTTCTGCCTTTGGACTCTGATTTTAACCAGCCCATTATTTGTATCTGAGATTTTACTTTTGCAGCAGTTACGTAAAAATTAGTCAATTTACAGTTTTCTAATGATTTGTAGAAAACCAAACAACTTACCACTGCTTAAAAATTGGTTTCATGCATAAGCTAATTAATTTAATACGAGTTAGGAATTTGGAATAGAAATAGAATAGATAATAATATACATGTACTGACTGTACTTACACATTTATTACAGTTCCAGCTTATTACAGAATTTTATCTGATCTTGACTTCTGGAAATCTGCAAATACTAAGATTTAAATAACTTATATTTGGGTATCAAAAACTTCTTCATCCAAAGTTTCCACCCGGGCT